>JANHFT010008482.1:111885-126419 GCA_032467955.1 Pseudoxenodon macrops
ATAGAAAAACTGAGACATACCAATGTGGAAATGTTGCAAAGATATCAACTGTATTATAAAACTGAAAATCTATTTAATAAAAAGATTTAAAATAAAATAAAATAAAACATAGAGTACCTCTGATTTTGTACAACCTTGCCGGCTAAGAGGCTAGAAGGTTGGGGTGGCAAGTACAGCTCCTACCTCTTTATTCACATGTAAATTTTACACTCTGAGTTGCCTGTGAACAAGGATGAAAGAATAATGCCTAGAAAAGAAGACCGATACAACACTTTTGGGTAAATATTTGTTTTAGTGAATTAATTTTAAGCCAATTCTGACGTTTTAAAAAACTCCACTGATTTCATGAAGTCAATTCACTTTTTTATACGTTTCATTATTTAGCATCAGGAACTGTCCCTCCATGTGGTCAATTCGAAGATAGCTTGTTTGCCTGTGAGACTGGTGGTGGACAAAGGAATGGAGAAAAGAGAGATGACCTACAGATGGTTATAGTAGGGAAGTTTAAACTAAACTGATGTGTGGCCTGCAGCATTTCCTTCCTTCCTTGGTGGAGGAAGGGTGAAAGAGGTTAATGGCAGTTCATGGCACTGATAAGATAAATTATTCCACTGTCAGCAGTTATCTGCATTTTCATGTGTTAAAAGCAACTAATTTTGGCTTTATAGTTACATTGGCAGAGATACAATTATTCTACATTCATTCAGCATAAATTTTGATTGTATTAATCTCTCTCTCTCTCTCTCTCTCTCTCTCAAGAGAAAGAGAGAGGGAGAGAGAGAAAGAAAGAGAGAGAGAGAGAGATTAATACAATCAAAATTTAAAAGAGAGAGAGAGAGAAAGAGAGAGAGAGAGGGAGAGAAGGAGAGAGAGAGAGAGAGAGAAGGAGAGAGAGCGCTTTAACAAGCATAGATCATTTTCTTCCATATAGCTAAGGCCCAGGGAAACAGCATAGGCTTCAGATTTGAGCTCTGCAAGGTTTTTCTGCCTTTTTCAAAATAGAGGAAAAACAGTGAAGAACTTCATTTCACAAACCAGCTGTTTATAGTCGTGCTATGTCATCTCATTATATTTCATTGGTCTATTAACTATTTGGGTTGTGTAAAACACATGGGATATCAGCTACGAGTAAGGAAGAAGAAAACTGAGAAATGTTTTGAATAAATATTTGAGAAAACTAACGTATGGGGTATGGGGAGCGATAATTAGAATTCTCACTTATTAATTCTTCTGTAATGCATTTTATTGAAGATAACCATAAATATACACTTTTCAATTGGTGAAATAAACCTAGGTTTCATCTGTGAAAGGCAGACTTTTTCTAATGATCTTTCACAAATATATTTTATTTGATGCTGTTCACTTGAAAAGTTCATCTACATGTCTTTTCTCGAGCTGACTGCTAAATCTCTGGGATCTGTGCTCTTTGGCATTTAACATTAATAAAAACTTTGAAGGCCATTGTTTAAGAGCATTCTGGAAGGTTTTTCAACTACCCCATCAGTGGTTACTATTTTTGTCTCATGCTTGAGAACTGCATAATAGGTGGATTGGCTTATTTAGTGATTTATGTCCCACCTGTTACTCAGGAGCCAAAGGCATCATAGCAAAACCTTTTCTCTTCCTGTTTTTCCTCACAACAACTCTGAGATCAATTGGGCCGAGAGAATGTGAATGGCCCCTCGTCACCCAGTGGGATTCAGTTGCTGAAAATGGGTTAGAGCCTGAGTCTGGTGCCAGTCCCTCACCTTAATCCCTTCATCAAACTCTGGCTCTCAATTTATCAAACCTACATAAAAACACACACATACAGTATATAAGGTTTTCTTCTCCTGCACCAATGATTTTGCTTGCATATTCAGGGTAGAAGACAGCTCTTCCACTTAGAAATGCAGCAAGTGGGATCTCTTGAAGGGCAATAAAAGAAAAGGGATTGTTTAGTGAGGGAGGAGAATAGAAGGAGAATTTGAGAAAGTGGAATAGAATGGAATAGAGGGTCTTTGAGGAACTTGAGTAGCATGGGGTGGTGGTGGAAAAAATATGGGGGTGCCAGGGTTGCACTAACAGCCAACAATTCTCTGAGTAGGAATGTAAATGAGCAATGAGAGTGTAAGAGAAAAGGAAGGCTGAGGCTCCATCAAGTAGAGGGAAGCATAGGGAAAGCATGAGCTGTATTTGAAAGACCAAGTTTTATACAAGCCTCTTTAATCACTACCAACTATCTGTATTGGTCATCATTCGTAGAGGCGTAGTTCTTAGCTGTGTCTCCAGGGTTCTCCAGCCTGGTTCATGCCTGCCTTGTGAGTAGAGATGCAAGTGCTAATTTGTGGACACATGTACAGATACAACCTCCAAGATGCCAAAAAGCAAACTTCATAGCTACTGGTGCCACCCATATCAAATAGTATCTTGTCCTGTTTGTAATTCAACACCTCAGACACACACACACACACCCACACACACACACACACACACACACACACACACACACACACACTGTGCTAAATCTGTCCATTCACATATCATCTTCTTTTGCACTTGCCTTCACAGATTCTGTACTTTCATAATGAGACATGTCATGTAAATCTCATTAATTACATGCCAATTTAGAAGGTCTCAATGAAATCCTCATCAGTGTAAATGCCACCATCTGCTGGTGACATTTTTGTAAAAAGCATTCATGAGTGGGTGGTGCTGTGAATTAACCCCACTGTGCTCAGTGTAATAAATCTTTGCCCTTAACTGAGAGCTTCAATAATGATAAATTCTATACCAAATATATAAAGCACAATAATGATAGATTATTGAACCAAGGCACCGGTAGAGATTGAAACACAAGGATTTTTGTTTGTAGATTTGATTCATATAACCTATCAGGAAATTGTGGAATAACATTTCTTAAAACAGAAAAAAATAGATAAATTACAGATATAATATGACATATCATTAATGGATTAAATCAGTTAATGGTTCTGTTTTCTGAATTAAGCGGGGGGGGGGGGGACGGACATCAATGGTCAACATCTATTTAGTATACAACGTCATTTATTATTATTGGAAAACTCCAGAGTCTAAGCACATTGGGACTGTATCTCATGTCAGCTCTGGATATGATGCATGATGGTAACAAAAGCTGGCAGCTAATGCATGTGCCAAGTTAAAGAAAAACAAGCAAACAAAAACATTTGGTTCCTTGTGCCTTTGAAAAAGCAAAATTTTCTTCTGAACCTCAATGGTACATTTACACGCCTCTGAGTTCAGCTTAGTCTTATTTTTGAGAAAGTTGTAGAATCACAGACAACTTATGTATACCATAGATTTCCTCCCACATCCAGAAGATCTGAAAAACTTCTAATTCCCGATATTAGCCCTATCCTAATCCTCTAACATGCTCAGCTACATTTTTCTGGAACTCCAGCAGGTTCCCAGTGCATTTTGTTCAAAGTCTTGAGAAAGAGTAATATAATTGTAATTATACTAATATAGTATTACTGTATAAGCAGGAGTGGGCTGCTGGGGGTTTGCAGGACCTCTAGCTAAGATTCTGTGCAGTTCAGAGAACCCCCAAATCCCATTCCTGTCTGGCCCCACCCACCCCACCGCTTCCAGGAGTTACCACACAGCCCATTTTGGATGCAGGTAAGTGCAGGGCACCCGCAGGGGCTCAGGGAGGGCAAAAAACAGGCCTACCAGAAGTTCAGAACCCAAAAGACCTCTGGTTTTCTCCCTCTTGGAGGTTCGAGGAAAGCCTCTGGAACCTGGGAAGGGCAAAAGCACCCCCCCCACCATGGTGGAGGAGGCCAACTAAGCCATGCCCACCATGGCCATGCCTACCCAGCAACCGGGCAGAGAACCCCTTGCTAAAATGTTTGACGCCTGGTGTATAAGCATTCACGTTGCAAATGTTCACCACTGTTCCTTTGCATACTTCACGAAAAATGTGCACCATAATTTAAACAAATAAAATGTAGCTGCGTACATGGCCCAATCAAATAATATTGCAACGATAGTAACTAGAGTCTTCAAGCGTCCCTTAACTCCTGAATGTCTGGAGCAGTGTTTCTTAAACTTGGCAATTTGAAAATGTGTGGTCTTCAACTCAGCATGGCTGGTGGGGGAATCCTTGGAGTTGAAGGTCACATATCTTCAAGTTACCAAGATTGAGAAACACTGGTCTGGAGATTGGAGCCATCTAGTGGCTGATTTTACAAGATATTAATGTTACCACAATCAGATTAGTATGATAAAATACTATACACAAATTCTCAGGCACTGATTTAATATGCTCAAGATTTAATATTCTTTATATCCCAAATTGATTTGGGGACTATCTATAGGAAAAGAGGGTGCATAGAAATTTCTCATGCACTAAAACTAAGTGGTTATTTTAAGACACACCTGTTAATTAAACTGGGAAGATATAATGCAATAAATCCTGAAGCCCCTGCTTTTTGTTACCGTGTTTTCCCGAAAATAAGACAGGGTCTTATTTTCTTTGACCCCCGAAATAAGTGCTAGGCCTTATTTTCGGCAAGGTCTTATTATTTTTGAGGTGCAGAAGGCAGCGAGCGTGGTCACTTCATGCCTGCTGCTGTGTTTTGGGGAGAGATGATTTTCGAGGGAGGGATGATTTTAGTGCATGCGCTCAAAAGCCTGATTGGGTTTATTATCTGGGGAGGTCTTATATTCAGGGAAACAGGGTAGGTAAATTCTAATGCCTTATTCTCAATTTAGATTACAAAATTCTCAATTTAGATTACTAGTTCTTGTAATCTATTCTTCATTCGGTCATCTTTACTGAATTTCTCTTAACTGAAAATAAGGTAATAGCAGGTGAAAATAAGATCAAGGTAAAAGAAGGCTACATTTAGCAGAGTTACAGGAAATTGAAAAAAAAGGAAAAGCTTGCTCAAGAGGCTAAGATAGCTAAACTTGATTTTTCCTGAGGGTTTTAGTTGGGATTTGTCTTTTCACACTACTGTCAGAAAAAATATTTATCTGCGTTCTATCTCCCCAAACTGAGGAAAACAATATAATGAACAGAGATTAAAAAGTCTTTGCAAAACAATTTTTTAGCTGGGGAGTCTTTCCTCTTCCTGTCCTCTCTCTCAAACCAAAGTTTATTATGTTGTCTCTAACATCTTTTGTGGTCTGCCTGAACCTAGAAGATGCACCATAAAAGTATATGTCTGCTGTTTATGCTTGCTAAGATGCAGATGTTATCTGGACACTAATGAAGGTGTTATGCATGGTGAAATCAGTTCTGCGGGAGCTAGACAAAGATCACACTTACTATAGACTGGTAGACTGTGTTGCATCTGCATTGCAGGATTTAATTTAAAGAACTGTAGATCTCAAGGAAATGTATTCAAGCAGAAATATTTTTGTGAGGACTGAGGCATGTTCCGGTTGAAAAGTCAAGGTCATTGTGATCTTCTGAAGTTGTGCATTCTGCACTAGGCATTACATCATCTGCAGCTTGTTTCACACATTTTTTTCTCCTTCTCCCGTTCAGCCTCTCATTTACTCACCTCTTCAGACCATTGGCCCTCTCTCATCATTTTTCCCATTTTCCGTTTCCGTTTGGAAGAATGTGACATTTCTAAGGGTCTCAAAATTCTGCAGCTGTCTTTCCAAATCTGGCATCTTCCAGGTGTCTTCCCAGCCAGCCGGATAATTTGGGGAATCTGCTGACAAAGCTATTCTTTCTTGAGACTCCACCCACAACCACAAACTACATTTGTATGTTATTCTTCCCCTCCTGAAATCTTATGATCAGATGACATTTCAAAATTAACTGGAATAACTCAGATTGATTTGGAAGGCTAGGTTAGTTACCCTTACTCTGTAAGAATACACAATACCATTTTATTTCATTTTCTTGTTTGTTTGTTGCTTGTCCCTGGAGTTCTTTTGAGTTTATTGCTCAGTGCTTTTGAAATTTTTGTTACTCATGGTACTGTTGTCTTCCTTTGATAGCAATAAAGAAAGATCTGATGTTTTCTGAGTGCTAGTTTTAACAGAGCAGACACTTAACCTCTTTCAAAAAGATAATGTATCTCATTACCTAACAAATGCACTACAGCATGTAAACAGCTATTTATCTTAATTGGTGGTAATGCAGAAAGCAGGAAGGTTAAGTATAATGTTGCAAGCACACTGTGATGTTTGCAGGCTGCAGTGATTGTGCTGCTGGTGCCAGCAACACACCACTGAAATTTTAGAATAACAGTCTTGCTGTCAGTATACCAGATGTGGTCTTGCATGCTAAGCATTTCAGCCTTCCTAAACAAATCTTCAGACCTCCAAGTGCTCTGAAATGAAATAAAATTGATTGTAATAGCGAGGTAATTCATAATTAAACAGAACCCAAGTAAAATAATTATAGCAGCAATGTGTTGCCTGCCTCCAGTTCCCCCCCTACCCTATACACATACCAATATTAAATGGTGTTGTGGTAGATGCTTGATCACACTGGGCTGTACTTGCTTCTCTGTACATTGTCAACACTTCATATATGTGACCCCACAGATGTTGCTCAAATATAACTTCCAGCAGTCTCGGCCAACATGACCAATGCTCTTGAGGTGATCCAGTTGTATATCTATATCGAGATATTCGCAAAGTTTAAACACTTCTCTCTATATCTATATAGAGATATAGAGATATAAAGCTTAAACTTTGTTAATCCTTTTGAATTCTCAATATCTTACCATAAACATGACCTTAAAAAGTTCTCCAAATACGTTCTAGGTCATAACTTATATGCCATTGGATTCTCATTCTTTCCCCCATTCACTAGATCAGGTAGTTTCAGTTTATTCAGGCTGCAAACCTTAAAAATGTTAAGAGATAAAACTTGAATGACAAAACTAGCAAAAAGATGCAATTCATGATTATTGTAATTTATGGAAATGTATATATGAACATTGTTTGTATTTTACAAAAATATGCCTCAATTACTGTCCCGGAAGGTTCACCATTGATAACAAATATTAAAAAGTAAGCTTTTTATTATAAATCCAAAATGTTTCCAATGTTCATAAATTAAAACTTGCTTTTCACAATTACCTGGCAGTTTAATGTTCTAACCAAATTAATCATTCTCAAATGACTAGGAAGCAATTTTGACCTTTTTCTTAGGGGACAAAACATCTATATATGTCCCTGACTGTGAATTTTCAGCAAACTCTTTTGTTGCCCATGGTCTGTCATGGAACTCCATCAAATTAAATTTGAGAATCTCTCTTTTAGCTGTAGATATGATTACCTGTATGGATTTTATTGTCTATTCCCAAGTGTATGTCTTGCAACATGGTCACTGACCTATAGGTCATCTTGTACTCTGTCTTTGGTGTTTCATAAAGATTAGAATGAGGATTTTGTAAATGATTAATTTTCTATGTGGTAGAAACCACACTCCAAGGCCTACCAAAATGTTTTCTTAGTTTGAGCACTACTGAAATTTGTGCTGTGTGGAAAGCTCAACTGACCTAATAAATAAATGCTTCCCTTTGCTGCTTTTCTAATAAAACCTAAAAGGGCTAAGTACAAGCAAAAGGCTGACAGTGCAGTTTTTGAAACATGCCAAGTAGTCAATGAATCTAAGCCATGTGTCTGGCCGACTCACTCTTGGGAATTGCACAAGTTGATGTGTCAGACTTGTGCCTGATCCTGTCTATGTTTTATAGATGTTGATCTTGAGCTATTTTTCTAGTCAGTCTCCTACAATTATTTTGATCATTTGACTGGAAAACTTTGAGGCTTTTGTTGTTTTGGAAGGCATCCAATATTTTGGTGGGGCTATATTTATTTATTTTAATAATGTATATGGCCACCCATCTCACAACAGTGACTGTGGGTTGGGTGCAAGGATTAAAACAACAGCTTTGAGCAATGACCCATGACACCCAAGATACACATTACATCCCAAACTTAAAACCACTTCAGCAGCAGAGCTCGCCTAACATTCTGGCCCAAATGCCTAGGGGAAACGTTGGGTATTCAAAACTTGAAAGGCTAACAGGGTCAGGTCAGGATCATCTGGGTCTGTGACAGGATGCTATTCCATAGGACAGGTGCTGCCGTAGTGAAGGCACAACTCCGGGGTCCAACAAGGTGATGGCATTTGATAAAAGGGGACTGGAGCCTGTTAGATCTGGTGGGGCAAGTAGAAATAATGGGAGAAAGGCAGTTGCCCATATAGTCTGGCGGTATCCGATGTAGAGCTGTATAGGTGACAAGGCGATAAGTAGCACCTAGAATTGTATTTGGAAGCCTACTGGAGCAGCTTCTGGAGCAGGGTGTTATATGAGTATGCGAAACTCCCTAAAACTCCCTGTGCTGCTACATTTCAAACCAGCTTCAGCTTCCAAATGTTCTTCAATGGAAGCCCCATATTCAGTGCATTACCAGAATCCTAGCACATATGTGTGAGGGGAACATTTACCTTTACCTTAATGGGAGACGATTAAGATATGAGTTGTCATGTGCAAAGCCAAAGCCAGGGTAGAGGTGGAGGGCTTACAACCATAGCCGCTTAATCTTAGTAGGGTTGAACCAGAATTCTCCTCACAGTCTCCAGGCATCAGGAAAGAACTTCAGTGGCATCACTTGGTGAGCCCAGGGTAGAGAAGCATAATTGGTTTATCATCAGCACAACAGTGACAACGCACACCATCCTTGTAGATGACCTTACTGAGCAGTTTCATGTAGATATTATATAGGTGTAGTGGGAAAGTAGAAGCTGGAGGTTCTCCACAAATCATGAGTCTCAAGTTCAAGTTCTCCCACACACACACACACACACTAACATCAATTTGAAATAGTCACGAATAAAGGAAGAGAACCATTGCAATACAGTAGGCCCAATTCCCACTTTCCTTGGCTGGGCCAGAAGAATACCATGAACAATGGTATTGACCACCACCAAGACATCAAGGAGGGCCAGAATGGATGCAGTGCCTGACCCTGAACCCACCAGAGATTTTCAATAACTACAGTCAATGATTTCACAGTACTATAGCCAGGCCTGAATCCTAACTGGAAAGGTTCCAGATAATCTGTTTCTTCTAGGTCCAAGATGGAGGCTGGATGAAAATTGTCCAGATCCCTTAGTCCACCAACAATCTCTTAAGTAGAGGGCAGACAACAGCCTCCCACAGTGCAGCATTTGCCACTGTCTGGATCCAACCATTTGTCACCTCCCAGGAAACCTTAGTCAGCCAGGAGGAAAGGAATTAAAATACAGGTGACTGAACTCTCAGCGCCAAGAAATCTGCTCATTTCATCAGAGCTAATACCTTCTAACTCTTTCTAAATGACTGTCTCACACAATTCCCAAAAAATCCAGATTCCAACTCCAAACAATACTGAGTGGCTTTATCCACTAGATGCCTTCAAAAGTCATTCTGTGGCCCTTCTTAACCCCTTTGTAGAAATAATAAGGATTAAGAAATAAGAAATCTCACTTATTGCCACAAGACAAACTTTAAGAAAGGCTATTACCTATGTTTGGTGAGGTTCCCTCTGTATTTTCCTCCAGCAGCATTCTAGGTGTCCTTTATGCCATGATATACATGTAATGTTGGGAGCAAAGCATATTTCAAGAAGAAATCCCAAAGTAAATGTAACTAAGATTTTCAAAAAGACGATGGGACTTTATGTGCTATACATTTTTATACATAATCTAGAAATCTAGTGAAACTTCATGGCCTCCTTCAGACTGCCAAGAAGAGTAAGGTATTCCTTATTTTTTCAGCTATATTTGGGAAGACTTGAAAATCAGATTAAGTTTCCTAATACTTCAGCAGGAATTCCCTAAAGATCCAAAGACTCAGCAAGTCATCCCCCTTTCTTAAGTATTTGAATTAACAAAAAGGATATCATCCAGTGAAGTGCAATGTTAATATATAATTTGCAACTTGAGGACAATAACTTTGTAATTCTAATAGTGTTGTTTAAATTCCATTTTTATATCTTTCAGCTTTGAAGAGATCCTTTGAAGTTGAAGAAGTAGATCAGCCTTCAAATTCTTCTACTCCACAAAGGAGGGCACCCAATCCTCTTGCAAGGTCCACGGTGTCCAGTTCCACACAGAAATTCCAAGATCTTGGGGCCAGGAATTCAGAGACTCCTTCCAGACATGGGGAGTCTCCCAAATCCTCTTTAAGGAGAGTTGAGATTTCTGGGCCAAAACATCCTGAACCAGTGTCCAGAAGAACAGAAATCTCCATTGACATATCATCAAAGCAAGTGGAAAATTCCACCTCAGGAGCATCAAGATTTGGCCTCAAGAGAACAGATGTGTTGGGACACAAGCCTCTTGAGACTCCTCCCAGAAGGACTGAGATCAGTATAAGTAAGCCACAAGACCAAGCTCTTCGCAGAATGGAAGTCCCCTCAAAGATCCCTGAACCAACCCAGCGCAGAGTTGAAGCCACTAGTCCGTCTTTGCCTGATGTTGCTACCAAGCGTGTGGAAATCCAGGTAACAAAATCTTCTGAGGCCCCAGTGCCACCGATCAGGCAGACTGAAAATGTGGAGCATTTTTCAACCAATCAGCATCTGCCACCAGAACCAAAGATACAGCCAGCAGTGACCGAACTACCACACAAAGGCCAAGAAGGTAAGCAGATGATCTCGTTTTAGCTCTTTGTCCATGTCTTCCTTTCAGAGATCTTTTTCCAGTCCCCAGGATTAAATCAGTTACTATTCTAAAAGAGAGAGAGAGAGAAATTAACATATTGATTTATGGGTGTTATTTCAGTTCTAGCTATGCTTTATTTTATTCATTTGACTTACACCTCTCCTTTCGTACAGGAGCTCAAGGTGGCAACACATAAAGGGCTACCATATAGGGGGCTGAGAAAGAGGGATCTACCCAAAGAAACCTAAGGGAGAATCTGCGATTGAGAATGGACTAAAACCTCTTTATCTTTTCACTTCAAGCCAAACACCTTAACCATTATTCTACATTGGCTTTTATTATTTGCCTGGATTATTTTTTTATTTTCTTGGGATAGCAATAAGATTTTGATTACCAATATTTTAAAGTAATAACCACTATTATTGCTTTATATTAATTGTGAGATGCAATTGTGTTCATACTTATTTTAGATTATTGTGGACGAGCTGTGTCCTTCTGAAATGGCATTGGATTTCTGCGTTGGTTTTTCTTTTTGCAATTAAAGAAATCTGAATTTTATAATTTATAGCGGACGAAGCAAACACATTACATTCATTGGATTCGAGATCATTGTTAGCAAAGTAAACCACTGGATCTTTCCATTTTGAAAAAAATCCATAAGCTAGATACATTTTATGTGAACAGTATAGTTTCTAGTGGTCATATGACAGTAGCATTACCCAAATTGTGACTGCATTTCTTGAGCCTTGTGCTATATGGCCCCATGCAGACAACTCAAACAGAACATGTTCAGAATTGCAACCAAGTTGCATTTATGGGTCCAAAATAGATTGTATAATGAATGCCTAGTGCTCAATGCAAGAATGTGTGGTACCTTTGGAATAAAAATCCTCCTTCAAAGAGCTGTCATGTCCAGATAGAAAAGGGTTGTGGAGCTAAATTTGCAGATTTTTAACCCAGACCGAATTGTAATAGCATGATTATTTGTTTATGATTTGTAGATATGTTAGTTGACTTTAAGAAAGATGTTAGCATGATGTGGTTTTTTGTTCTTTAACAAACCCACATAGCTACCTATACTTTTTGAAAGATTTCCATTACAGTTGTCCAGCTTGTTTTGACTAGTAAGTCAGAATTCAAAAATCACCCACAATTGTATATAATTAGCATTATGAATAATTATCTTAACTGTGCTGGCACTTTATTTTGTGCCAACCATGAGACTGAGATTTTGACTATCCGAACTTCCAGATGGCAATTCAGAGATAACTTTGCAGTTTAATAGGATGAGAACATTTCTGGCTTGGTATTTGCCATGTTTTGACCTTCCAGAGAGAGGATTTCATAGATGCTCTTAAATTTTTTTGAGGGTAGAGTTGCAAACACACTATGAAGGAATGCAGTCAATCAAACCATTGTGATGTGCATATGCTCTGCATTGTGTTCCCTTTTTATGATGCTTTGGTATGCAGAACTATTTTATAGGAACGAACAACTCAAATAAAAAACAGTCTGTTTAAGACGATCCAGAGCTTTCTGGCCTCTTGCAGCTGAAGAGTAATGGTTTTACTGCAGACAAAAGCAACTTTTTATGTAGTTGGACTATACTTAATGTTCCCAAGAGGGATAAGTGTTCAAGAGGTGAATTCTGCAAATTGGGGATAGGAGCTTTGTAAAAATTTGGGGAGTTTGCCTTTGTTCTTTCAATGGTGTTAAGTCTACCTTTATTTTTCCATGTTGTACCTTAAAATAATAGAAAAACATGTTGTTTTTTATATTGCCATAGTAAGATGACACAAAGCAGGGTTTTGGTGTCACAAAAAAGGACATGCAGTGTTAGGCCTATTTGTTTCCAGTCCTAGATGGAAGCGTATTTTATTTATTCTATATTTTATATTTACTTCCTTCTTGTACCTTTCTTCTTCCTCCATGTCACTCAATTGATATGATTGATATATCAATCTCCTATTCTCCTCTTGAAAATTTCGTATATATTTTTCTACAAGACTCTCTTTAATGCTTCAAGGCCAAATTGTAACAGCTATTCAAATAGCACTACTATTTGTTTAGGTTTGCAAATATTTTAAATTGAACCTAATAAAAATAGTGCCATTATGTGGTTTTTAATTTTTTTGTTTCTAATATAGAGAACGTTTCTTGAGTCCCAGATAATTGATTCTTTTTTCTACATTCTTCTGCTAACAAGGTCCTACTTTCCCCTTTGTTAAATGTAATTGAGAAGGATTCCTACTTTTTGTTGCAGTTCCTCATTAGTGTATATCTGTGTAATACAGCTTCTCTGCACAGTCTGATCAGTGCCTAAAAAAAGAGATTGTGAAAAGGAGTAGATTCAAATTATTAGAAAGATGCTGTTCTGTGGAAAATTAGTATGTATAGTGTTTCCATTTTTTTAGTTATGAAAAAGAATAGATAAGAGGGATCAAGAAAGCTGCATATAAACTCATGCATGATATGGATATTTAACTTCCTCATTTATGGTATTGAAACTTAGAGTCATTTATTGAAGTGAAAGATAGGATTGATGCAGAAGAAGTACCTCTTATATAAAATACAATAAAATAATGGACAGTGAGTAGCAATTTAGAAGGTTTTTAAAGGAGTCAAGGTCTTATGACTCTTATCAGTGGCAAATGGTTTTCATGGCTGCTTAGGCGTTCAGAGTAACCCTCTGGTATGCCAATGGCTAGGTAGTAACAGTAGAAATAGAAGTAGAAAAGTGAGTTGTCCATTTGTAAGTTTTCTGAGTGAATTAAATTAGCCACTCTGTTGTCATTAGCCTGATCAAGCAAAGCCCATCTTATGTTTTCATGCTCCAAGTTTCATTGCTACATGTTCTAGGCCAGGCTGGAGCTTTTAAGTAAGATATTAAAAACATGTGATAGAAGCAGCTCTTCTACTCTGTTCCATCCGGTTATTTCTTCGCTTTATTGAATGATATTCCTAGCACTCAAGACAGCTTTATAAATTGTCCGCCTGTTTGTCTCATATTGTCATAACGTCTTGGGATACAAAAATGAAACTGCACAGTGCTAAATATCCATTTCATTTCTTGTATACAAAATAGTTTAGATTGTGGCTAGCTTGATTTAGCAGTACTTAGGGCTCCTTTGCAGCAACTGTTCACTATAGCTCATAAACATCCAGTTTTAGAGGACATGTCCTCATGGTTCAAGCTTTGCCTCATTCCTCAGCTTAGTGCAGAGGCAATCTAAATTTGTCCTTAGCTGTTCCAGTTCTAAAATAATGCTTTCTCTCTTGGGAAGATGGCAATTTCGTTTTGCTACTCTAGTTCCATTTTGCAATCTTAATGGGATCTTTCCAGGTGCTTTGAATTGTTGCCATAATGCCAGTATTGTCATTCTTTTGCAACATTTGCCCATTTGGATTATTTGAGAGTGGCTATTAGTGACAAGAGGTCTGCCAGTTTCATCCTCTAGCCTCAGAAACAGCAAAACTGTCTCCTAGTCTTCTGGAAGATTGTAAAGTAGTCCGGCTGAAAGGTTGGTGGGATGGAAGATAACTGGGATGAAGTGAGAAGATGGTTCCTCAAATATTCTGTGAAGCTTCTTTTTGCTTCCTCTCACATCCTCGGCCGCATCAACCTGGGTGATATTTGGTTACCGGCCTATATGTCTTCTGGAAAACTGGGAGAATCTTGTTCAGAAATGGCCTAAGTGATAGATTACTATCACAGAGGATTTTCACCCTGGTTACCTGTCATTTGAAAGCTGGCTAAAATCCCAGACATCTACCCACCTTCACTCAAGACAGTGCCACATATTTTATGCCACCTTATCATTCTTGACAAATTTATCTTGTATTTTTATGTACACTGAGAGCACATGCACCAAAGACAAATTCCTTG
>JANHFT010008482.1:126519-147124 GCA_032467955.1 Pseudoxenodon macrops
TGTACATAAAAATACAAGATAAATTTGTCAAGAATGATAAGGTGCAACACATAATGATAGTCATAGGGTACAAATAACCAATCAGGAAACAATATCACTAAGAAGTCATAGGATACAAGCAATAAGTTACAGTCCTGCAAATTAAAAAAAATCAAAATATTTTCTTCTAAATTGTCATGTGTTCTAGAACGATTATAATAACTGTTCAAATCTCTGAAGTTCTTTTTTTAATTACATTTGCTTATATTTTTGTGGCTTTCAAGATTAACTTCAACTGGAGTAGGTCTATTGCTGCAGAAATGGCTCAATGTTTTTTGAATTGGTTTCAATTTAAAAGTATTATGTTTCTAAACAAGCACTGCCATCAATACTGTGGTAGTAGTACATGTTGAGAAAGAAAGTGTCCAACTTCAGTCACTCATAAATAGTAATCCAACCCAGAAGCTTCTCTTCTGTGAGAAAATATAGTTTGTACTATAGCTTATCAGGGAAAAGAGCAAAAAAAAAAAGTATATAAAGGAGGGAAATAAAGAAATATATAGAAGAATAAAAGCCTTTCTGTTGTAGAACATTAGGAACGTAGCTCTAACAAAGTCTTTCCCACCCCATGTAGAATTAGCACTGGCAGTGACAGCTCATAGGATTGTGGGTGTACTCAGCTGTGCAGAACTGATTATGGAAGATGAAAGGCTCTGGCAATTTATTTCATCTCACAGTGAAGCCCTGCTGACAACTGAAAGTAAGGACAGACAGATTCATTTGTTCAACTTCTGTTTTAGAAAGCAAGCTTCAAATGACACTGTGGAGAATGAAGAGGGAAGAAAGTGAAATCTAAGAAGGAAAATAGTCCCTCCATTTCTGTCCTTTAGATTTCTCTATTTTTTTACCTGGGCTGGTGGGATTAGAGATGATTTCATGAAAGTTGAAAGTGGGAAGATACAATGTACAAAATGTTAGCCTGGGCTATTTCCTCTCCTCCTTTCTTATTCTCTTAGAAGCCTTGTCCATTTAAGCAACAACTTAGGGACTTTCTGGTACATTTAATGAGGTGGTATTTAACTTTGATAGCGCTTCCAAGGCAACATTGCACTTGGTGAGGATACCATTTTAATTGTCAATATTGCCTCTGTTCCTAAGAAGCATCTGAGTTAAAGATTTTTTTCTAAAAAAACCTGAAACAATATAGATTCCCCAAAATCTCCCAATGGCTTCACAAGGGATATGAAATATGTCTGCATTACCAAGTGATGCATATCTATCTTCGTAGTCCTCAGCTGAGTTGTTAAAGCAAAACCAGTTCTTAATAACCAATTATTAAGGATGGTATAATTATAAGTCACAGGTGCAGCCTTTCCTCTATGCTGTTTTTGGCTGTAAGTGCCACCTATTTTCAATATGATCTTAGTCATACAAGAAAATAAAATGAAACTTTTTAGAGCAGGCAACTGGTCCATTTTAGTTCAGCATACCGTTTCCAAAACTGAGTAATTAGATTTTTCCTGAGTATTAATAAACAGAGGAAGAAGGTGCTTCTATTTTTTTCTCCAGAATTTTCTTTAGCTTCTACTATAATATTAGAAAAAGAAAGAATACATGGACCACTATGAAATCATAAAGGAAATAAAGGTGCTCATTCATTATATTTAATAGAGAAGGATGAAAAAAATATTTCTTTCTATAGTTACATAGGAATATACCATAATCAAACCCAATATACATTTTTCAGAATTTTGCTATAAGGCTTGGAATTAAAAAAATATATAGATAAGGATAAATGTACATAATATATCTTATAATAGAAAAAACATTTGTATACATGGAATAAATGCAAAATTCACCAGTTTGTATCTAGTGAAAGGTTTAATCTAAGTTATTCAATTTAGGTTTTGTCCATTCTATAGAAATCTGGACAGCTCACAATATTACAATAATAATAAAATTTGAACACCATTGGAATTGACTATATCACCACCAGCCAATTGCAAAAGGCAACTTTGTTCAGAACAGTTTGCAATCCTATAATGATACCTTTAAGACTATCAAATATCTATATCTGCCTATCCCAGGTTCTTGGGAAGGATTCAGTACGGTAGGTGGACAAGAAATTCAGCCTGGACATCTGGCTGACAGTGTGGTGAACATGTATAATAAAATTTAAAAAATCCAGCAAAGGACAAACAAAAACATCCCATAAAGGCCTTCATTTATCATAGCTTAAGGCCTGGGAGAACAATTAGGTCTTTAAGGCCTTCCAGAACCGTCAGAATGGCAGCCACATGGTTTTCAGGTGAAAGGAAAATAATGGAGCTATTTGATGTCTGTCTGTCTGTCTGTCTATCAATCCCATGCATGTACTTCAGTTCTGTTTACCTTTTTTTCCCATTTCTCTCCAATGAATAAAATCTGAACTTACTTGGCATTTAATCAGAAATGTGAATATTTTCATATATGAAGTGGAGTCATAATAATATCTTTGATATTCTTTCTTGTTTTAATTCCTGAATTAAATTACTCTGCCAAATTACTCCATAATCATGATTTTGTACTTTTTATTAATTTGCAGATATGTAAATCATTGGTTTGATGAATGGATGGATGACAGACAGACAGACAGACAGACAGACAAGGCTGTTAATTTGTTGCCTCAGGTAGATCAACTTGAGTTGATGTGTTCAATGCCTTGTCTTCTTAGATATCCATGGTATTGTGCTTATTCAAAGTCCAACTTTTGCTTCCAAATACAGAGAAAACCATTGCTTGCATGGTTCTGATCTTTGAAGGTATAGATACATTCTAGCACTCTTCAAAAACATTTCTTTGCTAATTTACAAAATGCTAATTTCCGGCTTATTTCTTGACTGTTAATAATTGATTTGAAAACTTCTCATTTGTAGAAGTTATCTACCATTTCAATATTTTCATTGTCAATCCTAAAAACCAATGCTTTTGAGACTTTAAATTATCCACTGTATATTGTTCTGCTGCTATATAGAATTTTTTAAAGAGATATACTTGCAAGATTACTGGGACATTATGTTCAATAGCTTTTATCCTAGATTATTCAGTGAAATACATAGGTGCTTATATTGAAATCCATTAATTCCATAGAGAGAAATGAATGCTTAACATTTCACAAAAAACCCTGAAGTGTTATAAAAACATAGATTACATAGATTAGCTAACATTGCCCCAAAGCCAACTAACATATCTGTGTCTTAAGTATAGTTTGAGCAAAAATATTTTAAAATGAAATAAAAATACTTTCTTAATGTGTTCCAAAGTTTCAGAATCAGCTCACTTTTCTGCACCAATTTTCTAAGAAAAACAGTTGTTCTTTGGAGAACAAAGAATGAATATAACCTAAGAAGAGTTATTATTGGTCTTAACTTGGATGTGAGACTCATTTTAAAGGCAGGAAAAAAAACAAAGAAATTAAGGAACTACAGAAAATATGCTTCAGTTTAAAGTAGAATAAAAGATATATACTGTACTTTAAGATAATTATATGTTAACATTACATTTTACTTTAAACATTAGAGATGATCAAGAAGAACTTGGGGATAGCATATATTTTTTATTGCAGCTAACTTTGTCTATTTATTGTATTCATTTTTGGTTTGACATTTCTTTTCTGTTTTCAACTAAGCTAATAGCAAGTGAATCTGTGGTTCCTGGAGATTATCAAGGTGCATTGCAAGATTATAAAAATAAACAAATACCAATTGTAAACTGCAATTACTCTACTATCACTTCATTGTGAGAACTGTCTCCAATGAAGTATTATCACTGAAGGGATGTGAAATACTGTGAAAACTTAATATGTCATGTTTTATTGTGGCAGCTCTTTAATGCCATGTAATTGATATTCTAATTTTTGAATACCAATAGGCTTAGAAATGTGATCACACCAAAATAAAAAAGGTGAAGGTCATTCTTGATATTTGTAGATTATTATAAAATGAGATAAAAATTATAAAAGAATAAAAATCCATTATGAGATAATTTTATTAAATGGGACCTTCGAGGTCAAATGTACAGAAAGCTTTGAGACATGTATTTTAATGCAGTCCTATTCCAGTTTCACCTAACAAAAACATTTTTAAAAATATACTTTTGGAAAATGTCTATATCATTATATTTGAATATATCTTTACTGTTTTGTGATGGTTTTAAAGAATTTTTATTTCTTTGAAAGTCTGTTCAGGGATAAAAATAAATTATGACTGATGAAGTATTTCATCATGAAACTGATGAAACAAAACAAAATGGGAAAATCACTTGACATAAATATATATATAAAATAAAGTATTAGTTTTCTTATTATAACAAATCAATTTGTAAGCATTTAAAGTACGGATAATTTAATTATTTGATGTTTTTAAAGAATATGTATGATTGCTTTCCATTTTCATTATACTTTCCCGAGCTGGTTGACAAAAAAAATTATAATCCAAGGATAAAAGATCTATCATAAAAAGAAAGCAATTTCAGCTATCTCTAAAAACTAATCATTATGCAATAGTATATCCATATGCTGTTTTTCATTGTCCTGTGGATAGAAAAAAAGCCAAATGAGTGGAAGCTAATAAGACTACACTTGCAAGTCCTTCTACTCTCAGTTCAAGATATTAATTGCTTAGGGCTCTTTATATTCAAGGGAAAATATACACATCTACTAGAGTAAAAAAGACCTGAAGTGATTGTTCCCTATGTTTCATCAATGGAAATGTGCATCATAAGAAATAGAAGACCTTTAATGCTCACTTTTAGAATGCTTTTCCAACAAAATTAATTACGGTACATTCTATCTACGAGATGCTAAATAAATGCTTGGATTGTTCTGCTTTAACGGAAGCACGACTTACTGCACATGCGCAGACACAAAAAAAGCCGAATAAATGGCACCAAATGGGAAATCGCCACGGCAGGGAAAATCGCCATAGCTGACTTCAATCGGGAACTGAAGATATGGTCAGGAACAGAGGTACAATCCATGTTGAAAGCAATTTGTTGTTCGGGAACCGATTTGGTTGTGGACTGCAGCGTTCGGCAACCGAGGTTCCACTGTACAAATTAGACCTGAGGATTTTCTTTTGGTATTGGTGGATAAAATGGTTGGGAAAACCTCATGGGACTTTATTTTTGTGCATGATACCTGCAGCAAGATTATTGTATGCACAAAGTTGGGAGGAGGGGGGGAACTGACATAACCCACAATGAAGTTGATGGGTGAAGATGATGAAACTTGCACAGATAGCTAAATTGACTTCTTTGATCAGCAATAAGACAATATTTGTATTTATTGCTGACTGAAACCCTTTATGGACTTTTTGTGTACAACAGAAAATAAAGATGATTTATGGGTTTGATGATATGACATGATAGATTATAGATAGAAGACAGTTATGGTTTAACCATAGGTAGAATAAGTGGTAAATTTATAATTTTACTTATAACTGCTGTAAAGAAAATCAGAAGCCACTTCTTTGTATATTTTTGTTCTTTCTTGCACTTTTAGCTTTCTCATTGACTTTTTTGTTTTTAATTTATTTTAGTTAATATTAGGACTATAATTTATTTTTTAAAATACAAGATCAACATTTTAAAAAAACATAATTGACGTCAAATTTTCATTTTCTAAAATAAATATGGGCAATCCACCAGTTCTGGATCACACATAACCTTTGCCTTGCTTTAGAATATCTAAAATCACTCTAGAACTTTCTTTTGAATTTCATAGTGGCAAAATGCAGAAACTCAGGGTTATGATCCCAAGAATGGAAAATAGCTATGTTATGCTAAGCCTCTGCAAGTTAATGCACACATTACCCTTCAAAATGTAAACATTTTGAACGTTCATCCTTCTCATCATGTCACTGTTATGTCTGTTCCAGGTCTTCAAGAAATAAAGTGGGGCTGTCATGCTCCACCCCCTCAATGTTGACTAATCCTGAGTTAAAGCAAGAAGATTTTAAAAGCCTTCCCCTATTAGTAAGGCAGAGAGTCCTGATGGAAAGCATATTGCTAAACCAATAGAAAAATGTTTAGGCCACAGCCAGATAGTTGCTTTATGTATTCCTTTAAAGTGGACTGTAGTGAACTGGAGTTTTTTTTTAAATAAGTAATCATTCCAGGACAATGACAGCCTAGTTTCAATCCATGTTGAAAGCAATGCTTTCCTCCACAGAATTTCTGGCTTCCTTCATGGTTAACAGTATGTTTTTATTCAGAGGCTTAGTTTCTTGCTTGTGTTAGAGCTATATTGCAGAACTACTATTGCTATTGATTTGTGGATTGATTCGTTGGTTGATTTGACATTACCCGTGTAGTCTTCTTCAATGTATGCATGACTTCTGGGGATCTCATGGAGATATCTGTACTGTTTTCTTGTCAAGAGAATGTAAATAGTTTGCCATTATCACCTTCATTATTATAACCTTGCTATTTTTTAACTTCAATATTGCTATTCCGGTTTATTTGAAAGTGAACCCATTATGTTCTATATGCAAGGTTGTACTCAGACACTTTGCAGACTGTCTTTGCTTCCTATTTGTAGGAATTCTTTGAGGTCTTTTAGGAAGAAAATCACTCTGTCAGAATTATTTTTGTATAGGCAAAAAATTACAACATTTTGAAATAAGGATGGAAATGGTGAGTTCCCAAACAATATGTGTATTTGTGTGAGTGTGTGTATAGGGGGGTGTTGTGCAGAATTGGATGAAAGACTTATTGTTCTTCCAAGGCTTCAGACAATTCAAATGTGGTTGTGATTGTTTCTCATTTTTAAAATTGTGAAGTTGGCAATAAGGAAGATGATTGTGAATCATTTCCAAACTCTATGAAAGAGCTCCGGGAGAATGGGTAATCCAAAGAAAGATTCACAGGTTTAGTGGTAATAGCCATATCACTAATATGATTTAAACAATCAAAGAATCATAGAATGACCTTAGCGCTTAATAGCAATAGCACTTATATACCACTTTGTAGTGCTTTACAGCCTTCTCTCAGCAGTTTAGGGAATCAGCATATTGCCACCAGCAATCTGAGTCCTCATTTTATTGACCTTGGAAGGATAAAAGACTGAGTCAGCCGCTCAGGATCGAACTCCTGGAAGTGAACAGAGTCAGTCTGTAATATTGCATTCTAACCATTGTGCCATCATGTTAAAATCATAACCTTTTGTGGGTGAGGCAAAAGATGAAAGACGTACTATACCATCAAGCTGTAGTCTTTTTTACTTACCGAGGTATGAGAGAAGTGGAAATTGCATGTTAAAAGTGGGATATCACTATAGGCATAGAAAGAACAAAATCATATGAATGGCTGTTAAGTTCTGAAATGTTTCTTTTGATAATTATAAAAGCATGACCAGCAAATCACAACTGTTCTGACTGTATTCACAATGGAGCTAAATCCAGATACAACATTAAGTTTATTTGGCATGGAAACCAATTCATTTAACTATGACTAATTTATTCCATTGATTTCATTCTGAATTCCAGTTCACTGTAGAGATGAAATGAGACACAATTTCTAGTTGGTCTAGTTGGTCTCTGTCTCATTCTCTCTCTCTCTCTCTCTCTCTCTCTTTCTTTCTCTCTCTCTCTCTCTCTCCCTCCCTCCCTCTTTCTCTTTGTGTATACTGTATATATGTGTGTGTACACACACACACATTACTGCAGACTAGGTCAAGCAATAGATATCGGGAATTCTTGGGAAATTACCCATATTTCTCGGACTATAAGACACACCTAAATTTATAGGAGGAAAACAAGAAAAAATAGTTTTTGGCCTTTGGGCATTGGATTTTTGCCCTCCCAGGCCCCCAGAAGCACTCTGCAGTGCTCCGTATGGCCCGTTTACATGCCTGTTTTTGGCCTACAGAGTGCTTCTGGGGGCCGGAGGGGCAAAAACACAATGTGCAGAGGGCTTGGGAGTCCAAAAATGGGTCCATTTTTGGGGAAAACAGGCCATGCGGAGCACTGCAGAGTGCTTCTGGGGGCAGGGGAGAGTGAATACATGACGTGTGGAGGGCTTGAGAGACCAATAATGCCCGTATTCGGTCCATAAGACGCACCTAAATTTTCACTCACTTTTAGGGGAGGAAAAGGTGCGTCTTATACTCCAAAAAATGTAGTGTATTATTGCTCAAAATAATGAAAGGTTATCAGAGGTATTCTATATTATCTCAAATGAAGTCAAGGTGGAATTGTTTTGAGCTGCTTCCACATGCTATTCATTTTTTTCCCCCAGGATGAAATTCTCCTCTCTTAATCGTTTATTTATTCCTCCCTCAAGGTTCCTTTCTACATTTCTTTACAGGATGCATAGTAACTGATGCATCTCTATAAAAAGGATCAGAGGAGAACAACCAGGATGATTAGGGGACTGGAGGCTAAATCATATGAAGAACAGTTGCAGGAACTGGGCCTGGCTAGTCTAGTGAAGAGAAGGACCAGGGGAAACATGATAGCAGTGTTCAATAGGAATACTTGAGGGGATCAACCTATTTTCCAAAGTACCTGAAAGCCAGACAAGGAATAATGGATGGAAGCAGATCAAGGAGAGATTCAACTTGGAAATAAGTAGACATTTTCTGACAGTGAGAACAATTAATCCATGGAACAACTTGCCTCCAGAAGTTGTGAATGCTCCAACACTAGATGTTTTTTTTTTAAAATATTGAATAACCATCTGTCTGAAGTGGTGTAGGGTTTCCTGCCTAGGCAGGGGGTTGGACTAGATGACCTCCAAGGTCCCTTCCAACTTTGTTATTCTGCTCCACAGCAATGAGAAACATGAGCCGAACATGGAAAAGCAAGGACATTGGCAATCAAATGTAGGTTAGCCCGCCTTACTATGTTCCTCGCACCTGGCCATGGTTGAGAAAGTTGGACATTAATAAAGCAAGACAGAAAGAAAATTGATTCGTTTGAGCTGTGGCGCTGGAGAAGGCTCCAGCATATTCCTTGAACAGCAAAGGGAACCAGCAGGCAAGTGCTGGAGAGCATAAGACCAAACATGTCCCTGGAAGGCAAGAATCACAAAACCTGCATCTCAATTACTTTGGCTTTGACCTGTGGGGGAAACTCACTGGAGAAAGCAATTATGTTTGGAAGAGTTAATGGTAAAAGGAAACCAGGCTGCCAATGAACACAGTGGCTGGATAGCATCAAAGCTGACACCAGTCGGAGCATAGAAATAGAGGAAGTGCAAGATTGGAAGATGTGGAGAGATTTGGCCCATAGAATCACCAAGAGTTTGACACGAATGAATTGACAACATCATCAGCAATCAGTCCTATTCAGCTTAACAGAGTTGGAAGGGACCTTAGAGGTCATCTAGTCCAACCCTCTGCCCAAGCAGACCCTACACCATTTCTGACAAGCAGCAGTCCAGTCTCTTCTTAAAAGCTTCCAGTGATGAAGCTCCCACAACTTCTGAAGGCAACTTCTGTTCCATGGGTTGATTGTTCTCACTGTCAGAAAAATTCTCCTTATTTCTAGGTTGAATCACTCCTTGATCAGTTTCCATCCATTATTTCTTGCCTGGCCTTCAGGTGCTTTGGAAAATAGCTTGACCCCCCTCCTCTCTGTGGCAGCCCCTCAAATAATGGAAAACTGCTATCCTGTCTCCCCTGGTCCTTCTCTTTGCTAGACTAAACATGGCCAGTTCCTGCAAGCATTCATTATGTGTGTTTAGCCTCCAGTCCCCTAATCATCTTGGTTGCTCTTCTCTGCACTCTTTCTAGAGTCTCAACATCTTTTTATAATGTGGTGACCAAAACTGGATGCAGTACTCTAGGTGTGGTCTTACTAAGGTTTTATAGAACAGTATTAGTGCCTTACGTGATCTTGATTGTATTCCTCTGTTAATGCAATTTAGGAATGCATTGGCTTTTTTGACTGCTGTCCTATACATTTGAGCACAGGTTACATGTATGTTCAGCAGACTTACAAGTCCCCTTTGTTGAAACACAGCCCCAGGAATCAAATTCCTTCCTTTCCCACAGCTCTGCTCTGCAGTTCATCATGATTTATGTTCTAAATTACTTCCCTCTTCTGGAGTGTAGTTCAGTATGCACTGTGAACTGAGAAGAATGTGTTGTTTAATGGGGATCTTTTTGGCATGCTATTAAAGCATTGCAGCAGCTAATTTGCCTTTAAAATCTGGAGTTTGTTATACATTACATCCAGGGCTACGAAGCGATTTTGTTAACAAGGTTTAGAACCAATACTAAAAACGCGGGTTTCGTAACCTCCAGTTTATGCATTGCTAATGTCAACCATGCATAATTCATAGCGGAAGGGAAGAGATGTTTAAAAAAAAAAGCCACGCGTATCAGCATTTTAGTATGCGCAGAGTGGCAGGAATCATTGGCTTTGTTTGCAGAGCAGATTTAACAAGGTTACTTAAAGATGCTGGGCTGCATTTATACAAAACATGGTTAGTTTTTGACAGCGTTGTCTATTATGCAGTTCTGGCTTTGGGAAGTTTATGGTACAGTGCCTTGTGCCAACACAGAACATGGATGAATTCAATAACCACATTGAGTGCTCAAATGCAGTTATATACTATATTTCTGTGTTCACAGAAAGGATCAGCTGGTGACATCATCGTTAGCTGTGGGGCGCCTTTCAGGTCCCTGTTAATGAGCCCACCAAAATGGTACCTATTTATCTACTCGCGTTTGCACGCTTTCAAACTGCTAGGTCAACAGGAGCTGGAGTGAATGACGGGAGCTCACCCGGTCACACAGCAGGACTCAGGCTTCAAATGCAGGCTTGGAAGTTTTCAAGCCAACATCCTAACCAAATAAGCCACTGTAGGAAGAAAAATCTGGCCCGGTTCCAAGCTGTTAGAGAGATGCTGGAAATAAGATGGAGGCTGGCTGTTTGGAAAGAAAGTCTGTTTATTTGGTTTCCAGAAACTTCAGTGACAGAAGCGTGTTACTGGGTTGGCTGAGTCCTTGGCTTAGGAATGGATGGATTTTTATAGGATTAATGTTTCAGGGGTTTTTGCAATGTAGTGAGCCTTGTGTCCAATGGTGGTGGATAAATTATATTATATCCCAAAGGTCATATCCTGTCTTTTGGGGAAATATAAATTCTTAATCCCATCAGCTGGAGTTTGAAGGTGTTTTGCTTATGAATAGATTGGCCCAGTCTTTCTTACAAAATATCCATCTCTAAAGACTTCAGGCATCTGCTGGAGGCTGCTGAGGTTGCTTTCTGCCTTCGTTAAATTTTTTCTCCATTTCTCCTTTGAGGAAATAGAATATTCGGCCTCTTATAATATTCCCCGAAATATTTCATTCTCTGCGGGGGTAGGGAGGGTTCCCACACTACCACTCAAATGCAATTCCTAAGTATAGAGAGACAGCCCTTTTCAGTCCTTGGAAAGCTTGCTGTCCAGAGAGATGGATTTAAGCAAGATAAGTGTTAGGTGCAAGCAACTGGAACCACTTGTGGATAGTCTCAGGCACAAGCTCGATTGTTACTCACCTATATTACAAGACTCTCACCAGACTAACTAGATTCCCTTGGGAATGGTCCGATGAGGCTTTGGGGATTCTGAGGGAGCTCCAGCTTTTTTTGTATTGCTTTCTGTAATGCAAGAACTCTAAGCTTGGTCCACTCTTAACACGTCCCTCTGGTCTAGCTGGAGATTCCATCACATCATCCTATTCTTTACAGAAGTCCTCTCCTCCTTCTTTTTCATCTCAGTTCTCATTGCCTTCGGAAGTTGTGGGAGCTTCGTCACTTGAGACTTTCAAGAAGAGATTGGACTGCCATTTGTCAGAAATGGTATAGGGTCTCCTGCTTGAGTGGGGGGTTGGACTAGATGACCTACAAGGTCTCTTCCAACTTGGTTAATCTGTAATTTCCATCATAATATGGAAATCGAATAGATCCTTATGGATTTTAATTAGATTAGAATTTTGCTTTGAAAGGTTACACAAAGGTGTGCCTGGACTTGCTTACCTGGAAAATATAAAATCCAATTATAAGCCACTGATATTTGTGTTCCATTGTGATTAAAATATACATGCAACTTTTATGACAGAGCAGAACAAATAAAAAAACCTATAAATAATTAAAAAAGCAAACTTTTGTAAGAGAAACCTTTCTAAGATTTCCTCAGCTTTTATTTTGTTTATGTTAAATTTCCTTCCCAATTATGCATCTATGGAAATTTGTGATGCAGACAAGCTTTTTAAATAAATTATATTATTGATTAATATGCATAGTATTAGGGCCCAGTGATCATAAATCAATAAAGGTATTTCATGCTTTTTAAAACAATTTTTGTTCTTTGCTTTCAGTTTCTGGAAGCTTAGTGTTCTTAAATACCTTGGACATTATTTTATGTTGTCCTAGATTTGGGGATGTAGAAAAGTAGGTGATCCCTTCCCTCTTCTTTTCTAATAGCAACAGAAATGGAATCTTATTATCTGAATCTATTTATAACCAAGCTTTGCACTCATGCACATGCACAAACACACATATAAATAAACCCATCCCTAAAAAATATAGTTTGTATCAAAGCAAATACGAATATATAACAGAAAGCATCTCAGTTGCCACTATTATAGAAGATCCTAATCACTTTCTAGGATGGATGTCTATGGAGATTCTCAGTCATCCAGGTCATGGTTGTCCCAAAAGTTGTCCCCATTTGGGACAACCATGACCTGGATGCTTGAGAATCGCCATAGACTTTTAGTTATGCACTTTGGATGAATACCCTTCAAATGTTATGGGAATATGAATGGATTTCCAGAAAAATTGCAGAATACAGGAACCATTTGCACTTCAGTTTGAGATGCAGAGATCACAGACTCATCCCCAACAGCCTGCGCCTGTGTTCAACAATGAAGGGACACGGCACATGGGGCACAAAACACCCTGCAGCCAAGGACACAGATAAAACTCCAAGTGGCCTCAACGACCCTCTAAAGGGATGCAAATGACCAGCTGTCTGCAAGGAATATAAATTCTTCCATTCCCCACCATCCAGTCAGAGCTGAAGAAGCTTCTTGGATGAGAAGTGAAACATCTTCAAAAGAAAAAAAACAAGGAAGTCCAGTTGCCTGTTGAAAGAGCACCTTTGGGTTCTAGGATGGATATTTTCATTGCAGTTGCTACAAATTATTAAGGATGAAATTTGTATTGAGAGTAGTTGAAAAACAGAGATTGAATATAGTTGCCAGGAGGTGACAACTGATGGAATCCTAGCTGTGATAAGGAGCAACTGCTACTAACATTTTATTGTCCTCGTTTATTTTTAGATGGAAAAGAGAGATTCTACATTTCACTTACAAAATTTGCATTGGGATTATTATTTTTAAAGACATATAATGATGAGCAAAATGTTTTAAACTGAAACACCCAGTCTCAAATTAACAAAAGGTCTGAGTTTATCAGAAGTGTGCCAGTGCTATCCTGATCATTCCAGGGTTGTTTTGAGTTCCAAAGAATTGTTCCCCTGAACTGAAACATTTCAGGAAGAGTAAAACAAAATTGGAACCCTTCTGATAATTACAATTGTAATTAAAGTGACTTTTGTGGGTGATAGATTATGAGGGATGAACTCTCCAACTCAATCCCCCTTTCCCCTATTGACTTGAAAATCAGGGGTGCTCATTTTATCAAACCAAAGTTGAAGTCAATAGTGATTCTTATAATACTCCCTCCCTCAATTCTGTTAATTCTGGGTAGAAAATAAGCTGGTTGTTTCCTACAAATGCTGATCATTTAAAGGATCAATTATGTGGTTTAGAACTAGGAGTGATCTTCTCAGTTAGAAAATTTGCTAAAATGTGTTATCTTTCAGAGCTTTCAGTAAAAATTGAGTCTGAGAGCAAATAACAGCATATTCTCTGCCTCCGAGCATTATGTTAAGTGAATTTTAAACTAATCTTGAATTTTTAAAGCTTTTGATGTTCCTAGATTGTTTAATTCCACAGGCTGATGACTCAATAATGATCTCATGTAACATAGAGCTTTATCGATGGACGCCAGCTTGTAAAATGTTTTGCTTGTAAAATGTTTATTAGAACCTCAAGTTGTAGATAATCCAGTGAACAATTGGTTTTCATAGCTATCAGAAGAATTTACTTGATTTCCAGCGCTTGAGTTTCTTGGCTTTATGTAGTGCTTCCCAAACTTTCTTCTTCAAAACTGCTTATCAGACAGTGCTTTTTACCCAGTGACATTTTAAGTCACTTTAAATGTCTGTATTGTAATTCGTTACCCAAAGAAAAAACACTTTTACCCAGGTTTAGAAAGCACTGGTTTAATGGGTTCTCACTGACAACCACACTACTCTTAGGTTATGAATGCATATGCCATGTTTTGAAATGCTTAATGGAAATGCTGAAGTACGTCTCAGGTACAGAATATCATTTTTGTCTCTCCACCATATTGTTATGCATTATAATTCTTGTGAAAGGAACTGGTTGTGAGTAACTTTTTATGTTGGGGAATACTACCATATGTCAATATGAGCACGTGTGTGTGCTCGCTTCACTCACATGCACCTTGTCTGTGCATGGCCATCTGCGCATGTGCAGTGCTTGCATGTTACGTCCGGGTGGGTGGGCGGAGCCTCCCGCAGTTACTGCTACCGGTTCGTGCAATCCAGAGAGAACCAGCTGAATTACCACAACTGCTTGGACAAAATCTTGTACAAAAGATCCCAATGAAATTCATCAAATGTAGCAGCTTTTATCTCTCCCCCCCCCCACACACCATTATATATCCTATTAAGTGATAGGCACAATCTGTCCTGGTTCCTAAGCCTATTTTTTCTATAGGATGTCATTTTTTCTACATGATTTCTTTAAAACTTGGAGCCAGCCTAATGGCATCGATTTGCCCAATAAATTACAATTTTATGGTCTTTTCCACATTCTCAGAATACCTTAAGAGCAGCTTCACCTGCCACATTGAACAATAATTGAACAGAAGATTGATATCTTGTCAAGCACTTTTGTTTTCAGATATGAATGCATACTATGCATTCAATATCTGCCTGTAGGGGAAAAAATCCAATTCAACAAGAATAGTAAATAAATTAAACATTGCAGGTTCAGTAGCCTCTGTTGGAGTTTAATGCAGACATGACCAGTGAAGGTGAAGCCTACAAAGCTGGCTTCGGCAGGTATTTCAATATTAAAAACTTTCAAATTAAGTAGTTGAATTAAACTATCTTTTAAAACATCATTGGCACAGAAAGCTGTACTTGCTGTTGCTTTGTCTCCAGGATATTTGGATTTCATTTGGAGCAGGAAAGAATTGCTTCCTCTCAGAGGTGAAATCTAGCAGGTTCTGGAGAACTGGTAGCAGAAATTTTGAGTAGTCCCGAGAACCAGTAGCGGAAATTTTGAGTAGTTCAGAGAACTGGCAAATATCACCTCTGCTGGCCCCAGAGTGGGGTGGGAATGGAGATTTTCCAATATCCTTCCCTCAGGAGTGTGGAGGGAATGGGGATTTTGCAGTATCCTTCTCCTGCCACCCCACCAATCCCACGCCCACAGAACCAGTAGTAAAATAAATTGGATTTCACCACTGCTTCCTCTGCCTAACAAGCTCTCAGGGTCTAAACTGATGTTGAATTCAAGGGAATGATGGCTTCTTCCAGCAGATACTTGGGAGGAGCAAAGATAATTTATGAGCAGAGCAAATGCAGGTATTCACTGACTTTTTCACATATGCTTTCGGTTGCCCGCTACTCTTATTTTTATGAACTTTAACAGAATTGTTTAAAAAGAATTAAGGTATCATGGTGCCCTGTTGCCTTTGTGGTAAATGTGCTTAGAAGAAGTAGGGGTTGATAGTCGCTGCCTATAGGGGGCAGTGTTCATCTCTATTTCAAGGCCATTGAGCCAGCACTGTCTGAAGACATTTCCATAGTGAACTGACCAGCATGGAGCACTATTACCTTCCTACTGAAGTAGTACCTATTTATCTACTCACATTTGCATGCTTTTGAACAGCTAGGTTTGCAGGAGCTGAGACAAGGACGGGAGCTCACCCTATCATGTAGCGTTCATGTCTCGAACCTGGGTTGCCAGTTTTTACAGCTTCCATCCTTGTAATTTAATTCTCTTGCACTAAGCTCATGTACTGCACAAAACAGTTCATGAATAATATTTCATTGTTATATTCTAAGACCGTATCTGGAAATTTCTGAAATGCTGCATCCTGGCAGCTATTGCAACAGATCTGGCTTCTTGATTGTAGTTAGTTTTTCTGATGTTGTCATAATAGATAAAGCAGAAAGATTAATATTGTGTACGTGTGCAGATGCATGTGAATATTTTTTTCATGTTCCATTATATCAAATGGAACAACAAAACACTATACAGATTAACTTTTTACAATTATTTGTGGTATGGTCTCTAAAGAGAAGTTTAAATATTGCTTTAATTGTAGCAATAAGAAATACTAAATTTTTATTAATTATTAATAAGTATTAATTAATTATATCCCTCTTTTCAGCAGAAACACAAGGAATTATTTTCTGTTTTTAATTCATTTAGTCTTTCCTCCAATTTCACACTCACAAAAACCATATGAGGTTAGGCTGAGATAACAAATGTAGTGGTAACCTGGTATTCATCATTAATTGTTTCCTGGAGGCACAATGAATACCAAAAATGATGAGAACCAAACAATTTTTCCCTGTAAGGAATAATGTATGAGTCACAAGGCAGCTGACACTCACAAGTTCTAGCTTGTGCATTGAGTACCAAATAAACCGAAAGTACCAGGACAAATTTTTCACATCAAAATGTGTTGAGTGCCAAATTTGATGAGTTTCAAAGCAGTTGAGTACCAAGATACCACTGTAGTCCAAAATCATTCAGTTGCAATTTGAATCTGGGTCTTTCCATTCATAATCCAGTTGCTATATCCTCCAGCTACTATATTGCACAGGCTCTGCTCATTAATTCTTGTCTTCTAGAATGGAATGAGCTGGAAGGGACCTTAGAGGTCTTTTAGTCCAGTCCAGTCCCCTGCTCAAGCAGGAGAACCTATACCAGTGATGGTGAACCTATGGCACCTGTGGCACGCGGAGCCATTTCTGAGGGCACGTGAGGCGCTGCCATATAAAAAAATGACCCAACGGGCAAACGTTTGCCCGTTGGGTCCAGTTTGCCCATAGGGGGCATTTTTCGTCCTCCGGAGGCTTCAGGACGCTTCCCTGAAGCCCTGACAGGGTTTAAAATGGCCCAGCAGGCAAATCGGAGTCACTTCTGGTTTGCGTATTGGGTCATTTTTTCCTGAAGCCTCACCCGGAGCTTCACACGCTTCCTTTCCTTTTGTCCGGTAGCCGCCTCCAGCTCTGGTAGCACAATGGCTACCGTCCAGTCACTGGGGCTCTAGGAGAGTTGCGTTTCCCCTGTCCACCCCAGCCCGTGCTCCGGTTCTTCGCCTTTCCTCCAGAAAGGTTCTGGGTCCAAAAGGACCCCCGGAAATGGCTGGATCCAGATGTTTTTCTCGGAGCACCCGGGTCCCTCTTCTGCTTCACTGCGGTGCTTGGCTCCGCCCCCCCAATGAAGAAAGGTCTCTCTTATCTAGAGAAAGAGAAAGAAAGGGAGATTATTTGGTAGAAAGAGTTGTTTTTCATATTTAGGAATAAAACATGCTGATCAGACTTCCAAGGATATATTTTCCAAGTCCTTATTGGACTCTTTCTTTTAATGTTCACTCATGATTGCTTAATTGTGGCCAGCAGTTTAAAGAGATATAAAGGACAATAAACACAACAAGTTTTGTCAAAATAGAAACCAAGCAAAAAGCTGTGGATTAACAGTGAGTAATCCTTTCCAATTCCCTGAGCAACTTAGCAGTTTAATTGCACTGAGAAACTAAAAGCTGTTTGGGAAATGTTTCCTTAAAACCAGATGATACATTTGGGCTAGATTATGTGTGTTGATATTGTTTTAAGCAGGAAAGAGCTTTCAGCCCTGAAATGCACAGAGAGGCTAAGAGTGTGTGTGTGTGTGTGTGGGGAGGGGGTACAGGGAGAGCCGAGGGAACATGCAGTCCATTTCTATGCTGGGAAGGCAGGTGCCGAATGTGACATAAACTCAGAGAGGGGAAAAAAGCAGTGTTTTCAATTTGAAAGAGATCGAAGGAGCCAAGGCAGAAGAGGCCAGGAGAAATGTTGGTGGGGAAATATGGTGTGGGTTGGGGTATTTTTTTTTTGTCTCACTGTTTTGATTTCAGCTAAACCACACCTGTTCCAATTGCTCTTATCAGAATGATGTGAGTGAGGTCCCATTTCAAAAAGCATTTGGAAAATGCCCAGACTGAACTGTCAGTTTGGTAGAAAGCTCTTCTGGAATTTGGATAGCTACATTTAAGTAACAGGAGTTGCAAAGTAATGGCATCATCTGGAATAATGGAATTAAATGACTAGATTGTGCTTTCTAGTCTAAGAAAGCACATCGTCATTTAGTTTGGTAGTCCTTTCTAAACTGTTCATAGGTGAATGAGGATGGAAAAAGCAAGAAAGAAATTTTTGGATAACAGCACATTGATTTTCAGTTTCTTTCCCGAAAGCCATGGTAGGAGCATAGGAAAGGGAAAATTTAAAAAAAAATTATCAACATACAGATGTCGAAGAGAGGGTGGTGATGGTAGAACTTTTTCCTTTCCGTTCTTCATCTCTGCCAATCTTGTGAAACCAAAGTGCCTGAATATCAAATCTGGGAAACTACTTCACATATCCTTGGGAACGGTGGAATAAAGGAGGGAAAAGTTTAAGAATGAGATCTGATTGACAACCTGGAAAGGACAATAGGAATTTCAATTGGAACATGGAAAGATTGGTGGAAAACTGAGCTGATGAAAATGTCAGCTCTTTCTTAACTGGGTGTTCACTGTATACTCATGGCAATAGTTATAGCAGATGAGGATTAGCACTTTCAAGCTACCAGAAAACAATTTTCTTATTTCCTTTAGCAGCAGAAGTGGAAATATAAGTTGATTATCTTTAAACTGTTTCTGAAAGTTTGGAGGGAGGGGTGAAAATAGTGGTGGTACCAACATGCTCTAAATAAAAATTGGGGTATAGAGAATGTTATCTCAACAGAAACATGAACTAGTGAGAGGCCTCATAACTAATTCAAATAATTGTTAATAATTTTAACCGAATAATAGAAGTTCACCACCCTAATTATGAATTACAAGTACACCTCAAAGTAATAGTTAAACCATATAACATGTTTATAATACAGAAAGGAACTGGACAGACCATACTCAGCCCTCTGAATGCCCGTTGGAGTTTCCACTGGACACAACTGTAATGTAAAGTTGAATGGTCCCATAAACTATGTTGTATGAGCACAATTTACCTAAGTCTTACCCAAGCTGGGAACTCATCAGATGTATAGCCAGCTTCTCAGGAATGTTGATCCAAGATGCTTCCTATTTATCTTGTAAAAGGCTGATTTACTTAATTAATTGACAACTAGAAAAGGACAGAAGTATTGGCCTTCAGTTCTAGAACATCCTTCCTGAACCTGCTGCCTTCTAGATGTGTTAGAGATAAAAACCCAAAATCTTATCAAACTGATGACACTGCCGGAGAAAACAAAATTGAGGAAGACATCTCTAGACCACATGGTAAAGTCTTCTGGCCACAAAGCACAAATTGTGGCTCACAAAACTACCCTTCAAGATGAAGTTACATGGATATCCATCTATCTTTACAGCTATCGGTTCTTTCAATTCAAGAACATCATATTTGCAAAATAAGTATAGCGTTGTTTAGGATCCAGAGACATTACAGTACATACTTGTAATTTTTCTTAATATATTATTCTACTATTGATATAATTTAAGTTTGACAATATGGAAATATATTTATGTCAAATCATTCTCAATGTATGTAATCAGTGCTGTCTTTCTGATATATAATAAAGAGGTAAACATATTGTAATAATCATTGCACATTTTTCATCCTTCCATTATAAAAGGCTGGTTACACTCATTTGCTTGCAATATGTCAGCATGAATATAGCGGAAATTTTGGTTCAAGATTTTGGCTTTACAATAATAATATCTGATTGTTCATTATATACAGACATTGTATACCTTATACAGTGTCTGAATTTACAATGGATGCACATTAACTGATTTGCCTAAAAGTAATAAATATATGTACAGAATGAATCTTTTGCAGATAAGCCCATTAGAGCAGTTCCAGAGAAAAATCCTGAGAAGACATTGTCGTCATGTGACATATTACGACTTTTCCCCCCTTTGCTAAACCGTGGGTGGGAGTGGCCAGTGCATGAGACATCTGGCCCTCGGGCCACAACTTTGACACCCCTGCCTTACATACTGCCATATATAAGTGCATCATCATGCCTACCATCCCCTGTCCTACTGTCCCCATTTATATGTACTCTTTTTATGTGTTTATTTGCTTATTTATATCCACTTATTTGTGCCATTTTTTCATGTGTCCATGTCTAGGTCTATACTGATACTTGTTTCCTTGTATTTGTTGATAGATAGATAGATAGATAGATAGATAGAAAGATAGATAGATAGATAGATAGATAGATAGATAGATAGATAGATAG
>JANHFT010008482.1:151434-163019 GCA_032467955.1 Pseudoxenodon macrops
TCTTCTTAAAAACTTCCAGTGTTGGAGCATTTACAACTTCTGGAGGCAAGTTGTTCCACTGATTAATTGTTCTAATGTCAGGAAATTTCTCCTTAGTTCTAAGTTGCTTCTTTCCTTTCCTTGATTAGTTTCTACCCATTGCTTCTTGTTTTACCCTCAGGTGCTTTGGAGAATAGTTTGAGTATGTCTGGTCTAGTGAAAAGAAGGATTAGGGGTAACATAATAACAGCGGTCCAATATCCAATGTGATGCCACAAAGAAGAGAGGGTCAATCTATTCGCCAAAGCACATGAAGGCAGGACAAAAAGCAATGGATGAAAACTAATCAAGGAGAGAACCAACTTAGAACTAAGGAGAAATTTCCTCAAATTAAAAGAACAATCAATCAGTGGAATGATTTGCCCTGGAAGTTGTGGGTGCTCCAACACTGGAGTTTTTAAAGAAGAGATTGGACAACCATTTGTCAGAAATAGTATAGGGTTCCTGCTTGAGCAGAGGTTGCATTAGAAGCCCTCCAAGGTCCCTTCCAACTTTGTTGTCCTGGTCTATTCCATTCCAAAGTGAAGGAGGTTGCCATGTTGGTAGATAGATATGGTAATTATGAGCATCCAAACATTATCTAAGTTTGCTAAGGTGTTATTCACGGAACTTCATTGTTAGTGAAACAAAATAAAACTTCACAATTGTCCAACCTCTGGTGATTAATAATCAGTGTGGTTTTCTCCTTGTGGCTGTTTCTTATGACTGTTTACAAACAGTTTGTTTATTTATTTGTTCAATTTATTTGTCACCCAGCTCCCTTCGAGAGTGACGCTGAACTATGAAGAACGCTACAACTTCAAGTCTCTTTTTTTTGACTGCATCAAACAATCCCAATATCAAATAAATCTCTTAATATTGAAATATACAAGGAAGAAAATGTGTCAGTAATGCCTAGATATTTATCTAAGGCACAAAGTAACTCCAAAAACTAATTAACTTGCTTGAAAGTCTTCTACTTTGATGATCCCTTGAAAACTTCCAACCCCAATTCAAATATTGACAAATCATTTCTATCAGCAGTCCACTGTTGCATGTCTGGCATAGATTTCTTTTCCAATATTGTTTAATAATTCTTTTGGCTGTCCCCTTTATATGAAAGATTCACAATTCTTGATGTCTAGATAGATTCCAAATGCTGGGGAAACAGCCAAGCAGAACATATGGATCTTTAACCAGCAGTAATCAATCTAAAATCATGTTAACAATCTGTGGATTTCAGCCCCAAATGTGCCAAGAGTAAGATGAGCCCAAACTCTTATGAATCAGTATTCCAGCAGAAATCAACTGCATCCAAACCTTATTAAACATTCTTTGAGGTATCCAATATACACAGAATAGAGGTTTCTGCTGCATTCGCCTGATTTTAAAATACAAAAGATATGAATTTCATATTCTTTCAGGTAGTAATCCATTGGTACAAAATATTTTGTAATTATTCAAATTATACTTTTTTAAAAAAACTAAATGAATATGAACAATGGTATTCAATTAAAAAACAACCAACATTATACTCTATTATTATATGACTAAATGTAACAAAAATGCTAATTAAAAAATTCATATACCAGTGATACCAATTCAGTACCAATATGGAATGAATTCAATCCATAAGTTTATCATCTTCTAGATCGTGTAGAAACATAACTCTTCATCTTTCCCTTTTTAGGCTATAGAGACTTTTCAAAAACAGATAACAGATTCAAATTCTAAATGTATTACTTAATATTAGGAGGAGAGGGTTCCTTTCTGCTTATGTAAGATTATCCTCTTTGTCAAGCCCCAGGCTTGTTGGAGCTAAAACCTTTCATGAAATGATAAATTCCAAAGGCTGCTCTCTTGTGAATTTCCATGTCTTCAGTATTGATGCACAGAGTTCAGTAAAATTGTGTGACTCAGGGAGTAAACTAGAATTCAGCTTTTCCTATGAGCTAGTTTTGATGTTACAGATTATTCTCTCTCTTTAACAGCTTTATTCCAAGCTACAGCCTAAGTTGCTCTCATATTGTCAGCATCCAATATCATTTCAAGGATGGATGGACGGATGGACGGAGTTATTTCAGCCCATGTCAGCATAAATCTAAATTGGGGTTAAGGAACCTGTGCGTGACAATTTTTATTTATTTGATGCTAAAAATGCAAACAAACATTTGAACAGTGCAGGATTGAAAAGTGTCTTCTGATCTACAAGTTTTGGGAGATGCAGAGCAGGTCATATTTGATTGAGGATTCTCAATTGTTTAATAATACTATTGCCCTGCACAGTTATTATCATTTACTTCTTACTGATCATTTTAACACGCTACTTCTCTATTTGGTTATTCTATGTGGACATTCTGCATTTGTCATGTAGCATCATGGATTTCCTGTTTGTTACTTGTCACATGGTAATTAGCATACAGCTATTTTAACAGGATGCCCGGATACAATGGTGTAGATGGAATTCATTGCCGTTTGTATATTTTCTATCTTTGTGATTTTTAAAGCTTTTCAAAGCTTTTATAGCTTTAAGCCTGCACAAAGTCGGTAGAATTTAATATCAGAAAAATACTGCATTACTTAAACATGTCTTCCGGTGGATTCTATGAAGATAAATTGTGAAAGGAAGCTTGAAGGTTGGGCAAGGAACATTAGGAAATGGGGAAAGGAGCTGATATACTAAAGAGGCAAGTCTCTAGCATACGTTTCATATCCTGTTGATGCTGGAAACTGCATTTCAGAGAAAATAACTCCCTGTAATGATTTAGAACATTTTGCAATGTTTTTTCATCATGAAAAACTCCTGCAAGGGCCCCAGAAACCTGTGTGTATTCTAGATGATTATGATGATGATGATAATGACAACTAGTCAATCCAAATTTGCATTATATGAAAAGAAAATTTCCAAATAATGTGAATATTTAACAATGAATTAAGGCTTGTACAATATTGAAGAAGATCAGCCTCTGTGTAGAAGGCAACTCACCTTGAGTTTTAAAATATGATACTGTTCCTTTTTACAGAAACTAGTCTTCTTTTTTATGTACTATTTTAAGAGCAGCAATCCTTATTCTAACTAACCTGGGACACATGGATTTAAAGAAATGTAAAAAAGCATGTAATAAACCACAATTCATCCATCTGATTTGATACTGTATGAGATCAGTATATATCATTTTTACATCAAATAAAGAAAACCAAGTTTAAGACTGAAATAATTGCTTACAGAGATGGGTGGTGGTTGCGTATATTTGAGAAATATGCTTGATTATGCAAATACCAAAATTGGGATAACCTTGCATACACATAGATATATACATGAGAGCCAATTTGGTTTAGTGGTTAAAACACCATACTAGAAAACGGGATTGTGAAGTCAAGTCCTGACTTATTAGCCAGCTGGGTAACTTTGGGACACTTACTTTTTCTCTGTCAATTTACCTCACAGAGATATTGTGGGGAAAATAGGAAGAGGAAGATGTGTTGGATATGTTCGCAGCCTTGAGCTATTTGTAAAAATAATAAAGGCAGGATATAAATAAATGAATAAATCAGTCAGTCAGTCAGTAAATAATCTGGCCCCTGAACAATAGCCTGAGTTCTCCTTCTGATTCATACAAGGATGGATTAGCCATATCATTCATGTCAGTAGCATCATAATAACAGAGTTTATTGGCCAGCTCAGAGCCCAAGCCTATCAAATTGGGCCCTTTCTAGATTTATTCAATGAAGCCCAGAAGATTCTAAGCATTCAGATGGAAGGCCCAAAAACTGTTTCATTTCTTTGGTAAATGGAACTGTATAGGGAGTAGTTTTTGGACCACAGTATGATGTCTTCTCTGATGTGGATTTAAGATGCATTGGCAAAGTCTTTCAATAACATATTAGTTCAATAACATATTCAAAAACATATTGGTTCTTTCCAGAAGATAGATTGCCATTTTAATATCAAACATAAAACATATCCATAACTGGGTGATGGGTTGTAAGAGTTGCTAGATTGCTTATAATATGAAGTTAATATTTGCATCTAAGAAAACCTGTCCCTCAGGCTTGCTGATATTTTCACCACCCATTCTCCTATCACATGCTACGTGACTTGTTTACTTGTTTGTGTCAGGTACACAAACTGAAATGGGGGTTTGTATTTTTCGCAGCTGATCCAATAGCTGGAATAGTATAATAGCTGGAATTCCCAGCCATTTTGGGCAAATAGGCATATTTGGAATTTTAAAAGTGTTTTTTGTAGCTAGTGTAATAAAATTGTAGCTGTGGTAGATATGGTCAGCTATAAAATACTCTTTTTTTAAAAACAAATTGGTATGGTTGTTGTCCATCAACACTCTCCAAGCCTTCAGGATGCTTCTTCTCTCTACTCTAATGGTAAACTTTGTTGTTGTTGTTTTGTGTCTTTGAGTTTGGCTGGCTTAGAGCCCTAAGGTGGGATTAGAACTCACGTTCTCCCAGTTTCTAGCTGAACGCCTTAGCCACTACACCAGACTGATACTCATTGTTCTATGTCGACAAAATTGGAACTATTATTTGTGTGAGTAAGCAGCACAATTTTGTAGTCACTTGATGTGCTGAAATTGAGATTTTAGAAGGGGTAAGAATGGAAGAAATTTCCTTATGTTGACCGGTCTCCTAAAATGACTAAAGGAGTGGTGAAAAACTTAGTCAAGCCACAGGATTGCTATCAACCAGCAAAACTGAAGCTGGTTCATCATTTTATTAAAAAATGTTTTTCTATTTAAAAATGAAAGGTTTTGAATGAGTCTTGCACTGTTTCATGCACGCTCGAGCTGCTCCCTGGTCAACAGTGTCAATAGAAGAAATCCTATAGAACTGTGTTGTGTTTCCTTTGAAGCTGTAAATGTTGTGGAGTCAGGACAACATCTGTGATGCACTGTGGGGTTGTGGTGCTCTGGGAATAAGTGCTCCGCAAGAAAAGGTTTCCTTGAAAATAAAAGCCATCTGGCTGCTGCACTGTAAGCATTAGGCCTTGAGTTTGCAGCCTTGCTTTGAGAAATGAATGTTGCCTTTGGCTATAACCTGAGTGCATCAGGAAGGAAGCTACATCCTTCCTGTGCAACTAAAAACCCCAAATGTAGAACACTGCTGACCTCTATCTCTCTCTACAGCTCAGATCCTGTCTTAAACCCAAGCTGCTGGCTGGACTCAAACGTGTCCAGTCATTAAATTAATAATGAGACTTAACATTTATATAGTACGTCTTAATAATGAATTCCACATTGCAGCTGGGAAGTTGGCACCGAGAGAAGAATAGTTTATAAAAAGCTGACTGTGAATTTGTAACTGAGGTGATACTCGAATGGGAGTTGTTTCATTCTTCCTGTAGTTACTGCTGTTCTGTATTAGCTCTCAAATTCTAAAAGGGGAAGTAACTGCCAAAAGTTATTATGTTTGTTCTGAGATAGTCTCCCAAAACATGCAGTTCTATTCCAAAATCAATTAAACAGAAGCATACCGGTATAAGAAAGTTTGATTTCTCCCAAATTCAATTGGTAACATTATTCTCCAACATCAGCAGCACATGGGGCCCTAATAAGGGTAAAGAAAGCTGGGAACATTTGTTCATATATTGTACAGAAAACAAGATCTGAAGTCCTTTGTTTAGTTCTTCAAGCACAGAAGTGGGGTTTGAGCCCTGATGTCATAGCTCAGCGGCTAGGAGGTCCTTGCATGCCAAAATGCTCATATTTACTTGCTCATACTTTTTAATTGAAGGGTTCGCACCACTTCTGGAGAACCACTGGATTTATCCTGCTAGTTGTGACCAACTTTAGGGGACAATGTTTAGCAATAGCAATAGCACTTAGACGTACATACCGCTTCATAGTGCTTTTACAGCCTCTCTAAGCGGTTTACAGAGTCAGCATATTTGCCCCCAACAATCTGGCTCCTCATTTTACCCACCTCGGAAGGAAGGAAGGCTGAGTCAACCTTGAGCCTGGTAATATTTGAACTGCTGAACTGCAGCTAGCAGTCAGCTGAAATAGCCTGCAGTGCTGTACTCTAACCACTGCGCCACTGGTTTATCTCTGCTTCTTAAGCCAAAGAGCCAGCATTGTCCGGAGATGTTTCTACAGATGTTTCTACAGTCATGTGGCCAGCATGACCTCATGCTGCAGCATAGAGTATGATAAAACATGGAATGCTGTTACTTTCCTGCATGCTTATATGTGATATCTATTCATCTGCTTGAATTTGCATGCTTTTGAACTGCTAGGTTGCCAGGACAAGTGATGGGAGCTTACTCCATCTCGCAGCAATTAGGCCTCGTACTGCCAAACGTTAGACTCAGCATCCTAACCACAGAGTCACCACATCCCTTCAGATACTTCTAATTAGGGTTAGAAAAGTCTGTGTCTGAATCTCTAAAAGTCATTGATACTCACTACCAGCTCTGCTTAGCAGTTTCCAGTGAAACTTATAACTAGCATGAATTAAAAACTAGTTTACTTTTGCAGCAACTTCAAAACACTCAAAAGCTACAGCTGTGAGAGTACAGACAGTAATAGACAGGCCATGTTATGCACTCTGTTTGCCAGTTGATTTCAAGGTATAGTTCAAAGTACTGATTATCACTTATAAATCCCTTTATGTAAAGCCTGGTTAATTGAGAGCGTGCCTCTCTCTGGGCAGTTCTGCCCATCCAGTAAGATTTGGCAGACCTCTTCAGTTAAACAATGTAGAAAAGAATATCTTAGAGAAACATATCTTCCCTGACATCCATGCCTTTCTTCTGGAATCATATCCTCCTAGGGATCCATTTGGGTCCCTCATTGAAGACTTTCCAGAAAACTTAAATTATTCTCCCAGACTTTGAATTGGATGACGGTGAGCTCTGTAAGATTTGGTTTTCTCTGGTATGGGTTTTTTTTTCTTTCTTTCTCTGGATGCATATTTCTTCATCCTGTTACATTCCTGTTCTAGCTTTTCATAGTTTAACATACCCAGACATATTTGAGAATCAATGTTTTTTCAAGCATGTAAATAACACTTTTTCTAGTCTCATAGCATGGGAAACAAGCAAAATCCCTAAAATCTCCTAAATTCTTAGATGAAGCTTTCATAATCTCTTGAGATTTTGCACCTTGGGGCAAAAAAGTCTTGATGCGATGAGTGCACCTTCTAATATTGTTTGGATTGTTCTTCCTTAAGACACTTTAGATTCATTTACCTTAGTAAAATGTTAATCTGGGGGTGGTATATAAACCAAGGTGGGCAGCCTATGTGTTTTTAATTATAACTCTCATAGGTTCCAGCAAGCATCACCAATATCATTACTTAAACGTCTAGAGGGCTCTCAGTTGCCCTTCCCTGATTTTAAAAACATAATTATCTGTTTTAAACTGAATGTTCTGTTGTTAAATTAAAAATAACTGAAAACATGCCAGCTCCAATTGGTCAAAATGAATGCATTAAACAACTGGTAACACTTGATGTCATTCTGGCACATCCATATATGAAAAGAAACCCTTTTGCTCTTTTATATCTTAATTTGCATGTCACTATTGAAATTCTTGTCAAGAACACTCGATTCTAATTGGTAAGAGTTCATAGTGAGTATAAGTGTAACTACACTGAGCAAATTTAATGTTTATACTTTATGGACATTGATGTGGAAAGTAGGAAGGTGTGTGTGTGTGTGTGTGATTTAACTAGGAACATGAACTTCATGGATTTCTCTGTTATAAGAGCTAACAGTGACCAGTTTGCTTAGATTAGATGAGGAAGGATCAGATACACCTTCCAATATTTCCAGTTTGACATTGGCATCGGAACATGTAGCAATTAGCTATAGCATTTTTCCTTTATTCGATCTCCTTAAACAGGAATAATATGGGAAACCTTCTGCCATTCCCTCATTCAAAATTTCTATGGGAGTATTCCATGCTTGCCAGTACAGGAAAGGGAATTTTCCAATCTGAAATGAACAGAAAGAACACGGTTAGAAGCAAGTAAACAGAACCTCGCTTTCAAAGGCTGAAACATGCTGATTTTCAAGATGCTGGACAGTTACAGGATAAAGGAACTCTGTATACCTTCTGAAACTAAGGAAGTCTTTGTATATACAGACACTGCTCACCTCATTTCCCTCCCTGAGGTGGGAAACATATTCCTTCAAACGTTTCCCAGTGTCCAGGAAACCAGGCTGTCCTCTGCAGCTCACAAACCTGGCACTTCTTTGGAACAGAAAGGAAGAACCAAGCTGCCCTCTGGAGGTGAGAGAATATCCTAGTAGTTCATAAACATATTTAATTTTTTTTTAACCTTTGCATGAGCACACATAACTTAGCTGTGTCCCAGAGTGGTATAATGTAACGACAGGTCAGTAATCTCAGCAGTTCACTGCTGACCTGTTTGGCATTTGACTTCATTTTATTAAAGGCTTTTAGATCATCTCAAAGTCTCTCCCACTTTTTAATACTTTATACTTTTTTATATACTTATATTTTGGTTGAATTATATAGGCACGGTGTAAAAGAAGATCTGCATGCATTTAATATACTAGCTGCTGGTTGGGTAAAAATCGCTTTTCTGTAAAGCATCGCTGGGATGGTGTCGAGCTTGTCCGAAACTGGACATTCATAAAAGAAGAGCCTTCAATGAAGTTTATAATGAAAGGAATACATTTTATTAAAGCAAGTGGTTACAAAGCAGAGAAAGCCAGATCTGAGATTTGCACAGGAAAGCTGCCTACTTGCTTCCCCCGCTTTCTCTGGTTCTTCCCCGTTATCTCCCTAGTGATTCAAAGCTATTGTTTTGGTGTTTGGTGACTTTGCCGTTGGTTCGCATTCCATTCCCAGGCTTGTGGCCTTGGGGTCGGTCAGCCAAACTTCTCAAAGCGGTTTCTGTTACTTGTCTTCCACTTCCCACCTGACAAGTTCCCTTCCCCCACGATTCATGGCAGTGTGGCATCAGTGAAGCAGCAATGCAGTATGATGGCAGCACTGACACATGGGAGGCAGGGAATGTAATGGAAACCAGTAATAGGCAAATTGACTAACCTACCTCACAGGTTGTTGTTAGGCAAATGAGAGGAGGGATTATTGCATATGCTGCCTTACATACTTGCACAAAAATTGAATATCGTTTTAATTTAGAAGCAAATCAATCAATAAGTGCGATTTCTAATGACTTAATAGTCATATCCATATGACTTAAGTCATTAGACTCTTGGCAACCACTCATGTATTATTTGCTATTGACTTCCCATTGTGGTCTACATTTCCTGGCACCTTTCCATTCAAATACTGATCAGATCTGAGCTTGCTTAGGATCTAGGATCAGCCGAGTTAGCTAAGTTAGCCAGAAGCCAGTTTGAGGTGTGGATGTCACCAGCCTAGTTGCTCAGAGCAACTGTTCTACTCATCCCTTCTGCCTCTTGTCAGTTTTTCATATAAACACGTAAAGGTATTAAGCCATTTATAATTTTGCATGTAAAAAACAAAGCAACAGTGCAAAGCAGAATGTTGCACACTCTTGATTACCAGCATTGCATATCTCTGATTCTTTCCTGCAGAGCAGACTTTCTAGACTGACTGGCTGAGCTATGACCATGTAGACATTTTAAGTAACCGTTCACATAACACTGCTGGACTCTGACTGGTTCATTTCTTTCTAAGTCTTTCTACTCAATAGACTTAGATATTGGCTTACTTAATGGACAAACTACTAAATAATTAATACGTACTAGATATATAACATTCCAGTTTCCATGGCATGTACACTAAGAATGTATATCAACTTTCCCTGGTATGCTGCCCCAGACTTAGAATGTTGGTTGGGTATTATGGGGCTTGAAATACTACCTATCGCAGGATAGGGAAAGTTGTTTTGTAGGTATCTGTAGAATAATTAAATGTGTGGAAAATCCTTGAGGCTTAATCAAATTTACAGTAAACAAAGCAGGTAAGAATAGAAAGAATATTGTTCATATTATCTTACCAGGTTAAGAACTTGTCCCTGATTTTACCCGGTGCCCATAGAATAGATCTCAGATAACCTTGAGCAAAACTGAAGTTGTACAGTTGTATATTTCTTCTTTGCTAGGCAAGAATCCCCACAAAACTGTTGCATGCAGTGGCTAGTGTTTTCTACTTAGGAACCTCAAGCTAACCCTGTCAATCGGGTCATATGGATGAGTGTGAAGAAGGAAGCTATGATAGTCCTTGTGGACCACAGTAACATCAGATTGAATTGGAAATACTTCCCAGTTTCAGATTGTCTGAAGACTCCCTGAATTTGGTGCTGTCCAGATGTGCTGCGATTACAACTCTCAAATCATCGGCCTTCATGCATGAGGATAACTTATAGTTCAGTTCATAGCATTGAGCTTTAAATGAGGCAGCTGTGATATTGGATGATTCGATAAGAAATGGGCTTCCCTATTGCTATTGCAACATTTAAAACAAGAACTCTTCTGTTGTTGGTGAACTTCAAGGCATCACAGTTGGTTATCCAGCATCTTCTGGAGGAAAGGGAAGCTGCTATATAAAATGAAGATAACCTAGACTGTAGATTACTTCCATAGATGTGAGGGGGGGGAACATGCATACAGATACTGCCTGACTCCAGATACTGCAACCATCATAAATGTGAGTCAGCTGACAAGCATCTAAATGTAAATCACGTGACCATGGGGTTGCTGCAGTGGTCATAAGTGTGAAAAGTGTGGCTTTTTTCAATGCTGTTGTAACTTTGAACAGTCACTAAATGAACAGTTGTAAGTCAAGGACTACTTGTATAATGACCTATATTGGTAGCTTATAATAATAACTGATAGTAGCATTTTGAAGATCATAAGTTCAAAACCTCTGATATAAAGAATTCTGTACAGCTTATTTAAATAAAACTAATTCAGGATTTCAAAATGCCAAGACCAATCCTTTAATTTCAAGAGAGTGGAATTATTCTAAATACTGACCAAGTTCATCACATTTTAATAGCACATTCTTTGAAAAGTCAATTTCAGGTTATTCCTTGTCCACTATTGTTTCTGGCAGTCCTTTTCCTTTTCTGCTATCTCAAATATATATCTCCCTATATCAAATATGTATTAAAAGCAATAGATCTTGAATTTCTGGAGCTTTACCCTGGAAGAACCCTGGCCTGGAAAGAATGTGGAAGCCCACAGTAAAATAAAATATATAATGATTGTTGATCCAGTGCATATTCCAAGGAAATGTGGCATAGACTGTCAATCCACAACATAGCCGATTAAAGTTTTTACCGCTTGAAAGGGTGCGGCCCTGAGCGAACCTGCAGCAAAAATATTCACAACCCACCCCTGGAATAAAATTAGAGAAACTCTTTAGAGCAGCATCGTCTTTGCTTGTTTTGGTACTATTTTTCATTGCTTTGTTTCTTCTGGTTTTTGGAAAACATTTTTTTAAGGTCATCTGACTTAAGGCCATATGATTTAAGGGTAGGAAACTCTGGGAGGTTCACAAAGTAAAGTACCAGGGGTGAAATCTAAAAAATTTCCCTACCGGTTCTGTGGGTGTGGCTTATTTTGTGGGTGTGGCTTGGAGGTCAGG
>JANHFT010008482.1:169681-180257 GCA_032467955.1 Pseudoxenodon macrops
CTGGATGGCCTTCCCATGCGGCGGGTTGAGGGGGTGTTTGGCGTGTAGTTTGGGCTGAAGGTACGTACAGGTTCTTTGCATTTTTAGTTACACTAGCAGAAAAGCCTTCGCAGCCTCATGCTTGGAACTTCTGTATCCAGAGACACGGTCTGGAGAATGCAGCTTCTTTCCATGTCTTCACCAGATTTCTTTCTGAAGGAAGAAAAGGGCTTTGTGCCTCACAGCTATCTCTTTGTAAATATTTGGCCAATTCAGCCGAGTGTGCTAATTTCTGCTTTTTTTCACCCCCTCTTTCTTTCTCTGCTTTCCTCCACTTTGCCTAGTGTGTTGTCTTCTAAAAAGGAGAGACAAGCCTTAACTCTAATTTTCCCCCCCCCCATCCCTCTCTCCCTCTCTCATTACTTATTCCTGTAATGAACCATCTGGCTTTAAGAAAGCAACAGTATGGGTGCCTGGCTTTTCCAGTTTTGGTCGAACATAAACCCTGGACTTCTACGCGTCTTGGCTTTTAAATTCTGCAGTTTCTCTGTAAGCTTTTTTCACCATTGAGCTGCGTTAAATGCAGCAGTGTTGCTGGGGGGTTTGCCATTTCTTTGGGGGGTTTCATGAAATAGCCAGAGCTATTCCTATGCTCTTTTTTAAAAAAGTGGTTTGGGGGAAGGAAGAAGGCACTAAGTAAGGAATATGTTTGCCCTACATTTTCTTAGAACTGATTGTCTGGTTTATCCTCGTGAAATAGCATAATGTTGTGGGATATTATATAGTTATAACAGTGTATGCAACATCCCTTTTTGTTTGAATGGGGAGCAGTTTAATATGCTACAATTTCTATGCCATTTGTATATCCTTAAACAATGTAGCAAATATTCTAACTATGCAAAACTAATCTTGTCCTGAGTTTACAGTTTACAGTGAAATCTTATGCTCGAGGAAGTAGTAAGGCCTATTGTAGGCTAGTTGGGTATAAGGGCAGGATTCTCACCCACCAACTCACCTTCTTTCCCTTTCCACCTCAAAACTCTGCTTCCTAACCGAGTACCTGTATATAGTGATGGTGATGCTGCTGGTGGTATTTGTGCTAGTCGATAGTTTAATGGACTACACAAAAATATGGGAGCTGCAATAAATTACGTTGCAAGTGCAGCACTTAAAAAAGGGAACACAAAGTATAGAAGCATAAGGTGCAAAGAAATACAAAATACTCTCATTTGTGAAGTGAAGAGCCAGGGAGAAGAGAATTTGGGATTTCCAAAAATGTGCTAATTTGAAATTATTGAAATGGAGATAACTGTTGCATTCTGCAGCCACTTTCAGTCACTTGCACAGAGAAGAACATCTTTTAATAGTTCCTAAGATAACTCTGTCTTACAAAAAAACACAGTTCATCTGAAGAAATTCTGAATCAATTAACCTCATTTCTAGTGTAAAAAAACTCCCATAATATCTTTCTTTTCAATCTTTTTAAGTTTTAAATCTTGTGAAAGGAAAGAATCATCTTGACCAACTGCTCAGGTCAATATCTGAATTTATTGTTTTTTTTTGTTCCCTCCTGTGCTTCAAATTCTTGATTGCAAGATGTTTGAGGCTTTGAAATATATACTTAGCTCATGAACATGGGATGTCCTAGAGGGATGCAGGTCATATGCTAGGCTATATTCGTCATCTGTAATTTGCCTAAATGTTTTGATTGCCAGAGTATAACTTGTATTTCCAAAGCTGTGCAGTGATTTTTTTTTGAAAAAGACCACTGGAACAAGACTACTCTCTTGAGGCACCCTCTATAGTTCTTTCAACAATCTAGATACCTTTGCTTACCATTTGCCCCCTCTTAAGGAGAGGGGCATACTTAAGATGCTGGATTTTCAAGCCCCACAAGCAGTAGTGAGCTCATTCTTCAAGTAGCATGCTTCAGTGGAATAAATATTAGCTTCCTTATTCTTGACTTCTCTGATTTTATGAGATTTGAATTACATGTCTGAGGAGGTCCCACATCTCACAGAGAATGCTCTGATTCTTTTATGTAACAATAGTTCAAGTCTATGCTAAAAAAACCTCAAGGTTTGCACTTTTGTTTTCCAGTTTTCTGTGCATGGAAGAAACTACCTCTTGAGTGAAGGGGCTATTGAACAAGGAAGAGAGTTAAAATAAGGCATGTCAAGGGCAATACAGTATTTCAAGATTATTGTTACATACATGCTAATCTCCAAGCTTTGGTATAGTTCGTGAGTGGAGCGTGGAGGTATAACTACAAACTCTCTCTAGCAAAGCAGCAATGGCAGGTTCTTCAGATCATAGAAAGCCTCCATAATAATAGGCACAAATAGCATAATACTCATATTATGCAGGGCTTCCTGCATAATTTCAGAGACTAATTCTAGTACTAGAAGAGATTGTGCCAGGAAATACCATATGATTCAATATCTGAAAGTGATTGGTGCATGATACACCAATCTCCTATCAAGGATTTTTAAATGTGTATTCAGCCTATGGAAACATAGGGTTATTCCTGAGTAAGCATGCCCAGGAATAACCTGGGAAAAGGAACTTCTTGTTGAAGATGCTAGATTACCTGGAGGGAGGGCAGACCAGAATAATAATTTGTATTCCACTTCAGATTTATCTGACTAAAAGTATGCAGAAGTAATAATATTAATCCTGATTTTAAAAAGATACCCATTTAATAACAGTAAGAAAATACATTCCTTGTCTTTTTCGATATATTTATTTGTGTTCTTTGTGAAATGTTACTACTTTCCAATAATACTTAGCCAATCTTAAAAGACTTTCAGAAAAGCTAAGCAGAGCTGAAAATAGTTTGCATTTAGATAGCAGACTCAGAAAATCCTAGTGCTGTGGGTAGTTAAAACAGAATAAGGCATTGGAAACTACATCCTTATTTTGCCAAATAACCTTCATGGAAGCGTCATGTGGTGACCAGCAGTTGAGTTAAATGTTCCTCTTTTCCCAGATAAGTGAGTGGCACAACTTTGGCTGATCTGAAAAGCTAAGCTGAGTTGGAACAAGTTCGTACTCAGAATGTGACACTATCCCCTAGGATATACTATGGCTGTATACTAGAGTGAGAAATAAAAAAAGAAATATCAGAGAAGGAGGAAGTGGCAAGCTACTTCCCTAAATGAAGGCCAGCAACTGACATGAGTGGTTTTCAGTTATCTCCTTCTTTGTGTGCTTTAAAAACACACAAACAAAATATTACACAGAAAGGGAGCAAACAAAATTAAAATAGGAAAAAAATGGAATTAAGTATATGGGATGAAGATGCATGTATAGTGTTATGTATTTGCTTCACTGTGTGTATATGAAGCAGGAGTATAATGGAAATGGTATAAGCAGAAACATAAAATAACAGTGCTACTCTGTTTTAATTGATTATTTCTAAGTTGGATCTCTGAACCCAAGGATGCAAACTCATTGGAAACTGTTCACCTAAAAAGAGGCTACAAAGACTTAATCACAGATGTGCTTTAGCCTCCAGCAGAATTTTCCAAATGGGAACATGAGTGACAACTTCAGGGAAGACCACAAATATTAGTATTAGTTTTTTAGTAAGGCACATTTTGGCCTTAAAATGAAAGACAACTCTGTTGTGGTCTGGCAAAAAGGAAATGGACTAGGTAGCTGTCTTTCTCTGAAAGTTTCAGGTCTTGCAAAATAAGATTAGAAAGATAATTCATTCATTTGGTTTATTATTACCACACATCTTCAAGCAAATAACTTTGGGCAACTACCTTGTTTTCCTGAAAATAAGACCTGCCCGGATAATAAGCCCAGTTAGGCTTTTGAGCACATGCACTAAAATAAGGTGTTCCCCAAAAATAAGCCCTCCCCAAAATACATTTAGTGAAGGGAAAAAGTTGTGATACATCATGTGATGAGGTGATGAGGTGAGTTTGACATCCCTGGTCTAGTAGTTAAGGCACCAGACTAAATACCAGGAGATTGTGAGTTCTAGTCTTGCCTTAGCCATGAAAGCCAGCTGGGTGACCTCAGACCAGTCATTCTTTCAACCCATCTCACAGGATTGTTGTTGGGAGGAAGAAGGTGCATTGGTCTGTTCACCGCCTTGAGTTATTTATAAAAATAATAAAGGTAGGATATTAATTAATTTGGGATTGGGAACTAGGTGCCTAGGCTTAGTAGAAGGACTACATTATTATGTATGCATATGTTCAGTATTGAGAGTTGAAAGTTTGTGAGGCAGATAGAATGAGTGAGCTCCAATTACAGAAGTTAGAAGTTAAGTGAAACTTTTCAAGTTGTAAAAGGATATGGAATGAGATATCTTGCTTTGCTCACTTTGGAAGAAAACTGAACATGCTATGTCAAATGTAGATCTTAACTGATGTACTATAAAATGGATTCCACTCTTAATTCTATTGGCTGCTTGGAACATTTGGAACCCTGGATCCTTGACCAGGTTTACAATTGATTGTAAGGCTATTCTGAGGAAGTTCTTCCTGGGTCTGGGTCTCTGATTTCAGATATTAAGAAGACGGGGTTTTTTGGGTGTGAAGTCTTTCCCACAAAAGATGTTCATTGAGCAAACACAGGCACCACTCTGTTCCTGTTTCAAATGAGAAGTGTTTGGAGACTGTGAAGAGAAAAGAATGCAATAAATGTCAATGCTGTTCCTTCCTCCAGTATATTTTAATGGTGGAGGCAAGGTGGCTATTTGGAGTACAATTGAAAAAGAGGCCCTTCCCTTGCTTTTGGTCTCCTTGGTCTTTCAAGACCAGTAGAGGATTGGATAAAGTGAAAATCCACCAACTGTGTGTGCATTTTACAACTCATGAATGAGAGAGGAAAACAAAGTGAGTAATCTATCAAATATCAAGGATATTCTACATCATTGCTATGTTAGGTCCAGGTTGCTTGAGAGATATTTGCTTTGGCACCAAATGTGTAATAAGGATAGTATATATTGGTTTCCCAGGGAAGCATTTCCTTAATAAGGAACTGGGTGGGAGAAATGTTTTACGCAAGACAGCACAAATTCAGCATTCAGTTCTGCCCATAAAGATAAACAGGAAACATATAACAACTAATTTGTCATTGCAAATGAAAACAGCTAGACAAGTGGCAAAGCTAGTCTACATTAATGAAGCCCCTAGGCTTTCTATTCATATCAGAAAGTTGTGCTTCTGAACCAAATCTAGGAAAATGATAATGGCTACTCCTCTCCCTTCTTATATGATTATTTTCAGTTCATTGAATTTGGGGATACAGATAGATCTCTTGGAATTCTGAGGCTAACCATTTTGGTCCTTGACTCTTGTCCATCCTGGCCAATGAAAGTAGTTACGAGATAGGAAGGATATTTTTATCCCTCCCTAAAATAAAACTCCTTAAATTCAAATACAGATTCTATCCTGTCTCTGGGGCAAATTCATGCAGTATATGATGACATCACAGCTCCTTTAGTTTCCAGATGAAACTGGTTATGTGGATATATTTCCATTGGGATTCAGTCCTTTCTTCAATACTGGAATGGCCTTGGCTGCACGGTAGTCTATCACAACATTTAACCCACTATATGAAGTTGCTGGGTTGTCATCAGTATGCAGATAACATCTAGGTGGATATCTCATTTCCCTACGGCTCCTAGTAGGAAATATTAATATTCTTCACTGATGTCTGCAAACACTGATGATTTGGATGAGGGTTAATAAAGTGAAATTAAACCCAGGTAAGGTAGGTGTACTCTTTAATCCAGCTTTAGCAGTTTCTGGGTGGATTTAATTTAAATCAAGTCGATTTAAATCACAATTTAAATCACTAGTAAAATGGCTTGAGTTAAATGAACTCAATTTAAATCATAATTTTTAAAGAGCAACTGTCATTTCTGTCCCGCAGGGGCTCCTCCTCTGACCCGCTGTTGATTTACCAACAGCCCTAATATTGTAGAATTCTCCATAACTAAGCTCCATTTCATGCTGAATAAACTAAATTATTAATATATCTTAAATAGAAAACTATATTTAGATAGATTTTTACTCCAAAAGTATTTTATTAAAATAAATTTGATAAAAATAAATCCGATTTAAATTTTAAAAAATCAAAAATTTTAATTTTTTAAAAGCCATTGACTTTTATCTTTTACCCTGAACAGTTTATCAGACTCCAAATGCTGCTGTATTACCCTTGAATAAGAGCAACATTAAAATAAAACCAGCCAAATTTCTGATTCCTCAACATCCAAAATTTCCAAGCAACTGTAAGTTATGTTTGGGTAAATTGACCTCACGTTTACTAACACTCCATTGTCATATATTCTGGGTTCTGGTTGTTTAAGAGAAATTCATTTCTTCCTCATTCTCCTTCTCTTAATCTAGCCTTTACATGTTTTAAGAAATTTCGCTTGTTCCGAAAGTAGATTTACAGTTGTAAACATGATTACACAGTTCAGATTTAGGCTTCCCTCCTCAATCTGTATATTGTGGTCTTGTGAATATCAATGGCTGCATTGGGCCAAGGATAAAGGACATATGTTACATAGAACAATGTTCTATTGTTAGCTATAGAAAACTGTAGACAATCTAATGTGGAAAAATATTAAACTTTAATAGTGACAAGTAGAAAATTATTGTAGGCAAGTGGTCAAAGCATTCTATTTTTGTTTCCATTTTGTAAATGTTATTTTAAAACAATGAACATTTTTATCTTAATTGTGGTCAAAAGTTGAGGACTACCTGTAAAGAAAATAAAAAGTCATGTTATTAGGAAGAAGGCATGGATGCAGCAGAAGATAATTTACTTGAAATTAACAGATTTAAAGATTGGAGAGTCAGTGCTATTTAATATACTTGGTGTATATTCAATCAAAAGTCTGAAAATCAGTACTGCTGTAATTATCAATGTAGACTCCCAGAAAAAAAAATCTGCATTCCAGTTTGGCAATAAAGCTTGAAAGGGTCACAGAAAAATACATTTAACCTATATTCATCTTTTTTACTACTTAGAGATAGCAGATATAAAGGCTAGAAACTAAGAGCAAACCTAGTAATATTTCAGAATGTAGATTTGTTAAAGCTATTTATTATATATCCTAGGTAAAGCCAAATAACTGAAGTATAGATTATTTTCCCAATCTTATTTTAAAATAAAAGACAGTTAACTAATCAACAGTTGATTGATTAATTGACAGTTGATGCTGGTCCTGATAACATTTCTATAGGAATACTATAAAAAGAAAATACTTCATAGTGTAACCTTTTAGACTTAAGTAACTGCATAAGTCAACAAAGTTGTACAAGGTACAGCCTTAGTCCCATTATGAAACTAATCTTGGTACAGTAATGCCAGTTTCATTACTATTGGATGATGTAATCTCTACTATTATTTTTTTACATTAAAGATAAATACCACTGGATTGGGTGGGTATATTTGGTTCCAAAAGTAAGAACTTATTAGCAGAATGATAGATATGCTTATTGGCTAGAATGGGCAGATAATAGTGTTAGCTTGTACAAATAAGGTTTGCATTAATTACTGCATGGAAGTGTATTGGGCCAGAAGTGATAGTTGCATTAAACCACTCCTTCTTGATGATTTGTGATTGATTCCACAGTGTTATTTATTCATTTACTTAAAACATTTCTAAGGTATTCATTAAAATAATCTCTCAGTGGTAAGATTTGTGAAAAACAAAGCTAATAAATCAGTGCAACAAATGTCAAATCAAACAAATTCTAGAGTGCTTGGCTATTTGAAGTGAAAAACAAAAACTAATGAATGTTTGAGATACAATCACAGCTGGTCATTTGTTTGTTTCTGAAATATTAACATAAGCTCTCTGTCAAAATTGTAATGTTTCTGAATGCAGGCAAATGCATGATATGATGATTTGTGGTGTGTGTATCCATGGACTAGGACACAATAAAAGTAATGGTAGCTTGTTCCAGATGGAGTATTTAACATTCAGTGTGTCCATTTTAGCAGTGTTTTAGGGCCTCCAGGTGATGTTGCTATTACTTAGTGATTAGACCACATTGTACTATGTGAATCACAGGGATAGGCCACTTAGGCAGAACAACTAAAGATACAGCTCTTCAAAAGCACAGGTGTTTTGTAGGCATTGGAGAAGGGTTATTCTTGACGTCAACAGTCAATGCATTCCCCCTTCCTTCTTTCCTCAGAAAAACTTTAATATTCTTGAAATATGTGCAAAAGTGTTCCTTATGTCAACATTTGCATGTCATTATTTTTCATACAGGATTTTGGGTTTGCTAAAATATTGCAATCAACCTTGTACGTCACTTCATGTCAATCTCTCTTTACCCTTCTAGTTTAACTTTTATTTTATTTTATTATATATCAAACATTTAACTGCAAATCTCCCTCACAAAGAGGTTCTGGGTGGTGTACAATTTAATCAATACAATAAAATATTACAAACCGAATACTTTAAGATTTAATTTTTTTTAATGTAAAACAATATTATAAAATTATGAAAAATGGAGAGTTCCGAGATGCAGAGACTAAGAGTTATTTATCAATTTTATATAGTTGCCCATCTCACTAAGACCCATTTTTGTTAGTCAGCTCTGAAATGGAAAATCTTCCTGTAAGAACGTTTTTTAAATGTTTAAAATCATTAACCAAAAACCATTAATCATTTGAAAGCCTAGTAGTAGAATCGAAAATCTCCATCTTGTGAAACAGATGGTTTTAAACCCAGTCTAAAGTGGAAGCAGTGATCTGGTTAAAACTGCTTTGAAATATCTTCATAAAAGCTACAGACAAAAATGGAGTTAGAACTTCAGTTATACACATGTGGAGATGAACTTGCATAACACTGAATTCCAGCTGAGGTGATTTATTTTTCTAATCAGCAGTGAACTATGATTTCGTGCTTCAGGGTTTCAGAGTGCCAATGTGGCAACAACTAAAAATATAATATCCTCAGCTGTATAAACGGCTGTTTTGTACAGTGTTTCAGTAAAGAAACAATGAAACAAAATATGCACCACAGCTGTACCTCACAATTTATCATTCATGTGTGTTTTTTTAAAAAAAAACCACAGTAAAAATGCATGTTTGTCATTTTATAAAATGGTAGTGTTATAGATTAGTATTTTCTACTTCAGAAATTCTTGAAATCCAATGTGAAATAATGAAAGTGACATGTTTGCACTCAATAAAACAGCTTTATACATTTTCTTAATTTCTTTTGGGAAGGAAGTAAATGGACAGTGGACAGAAGAGAGGCTGTATGAACAGGACAAGCATGTAAGTTTGAATATGCTTTGATCCGCTTATTGATATGAGTGAGTTACTGCAGATGCCTTTGGAGTAAAATACAGAGTAGGAGCAAGCTGATTTTTTCAACTTTTTTTCAACAACAACAACAAAAAAAACCATAGAAATTGATGGCATAATGCAAAAGGAAATTTGTGTTTGCACAGAGCCTATCACTGTGAAAAGAGAATATTCCCATAGTATCATCTATGTTGAAGGAACCCAGTTTTTGGAATCAGCCATAAAACATTTCATCTACCCATTTGTTTCCATATTTCAGCAAAATAAGCAGCTTGTTGTAACTGGTCAACTCCTACCCTCAAAATGACACTATAGAGCACTGCACACCAAGACAACTAAACACAAGAAAATATGATTCTTGAACTAATGTATCTTGTCTTCTTATGTACACTAAGAGCATATGCACCAAAGACAAATTCCTTTTGCATCCAATCACACTTTGCCAAAAAACTATTCTATTCTATTCCTATTCTATTCTATTCTACTCTATTCTATTTTGAAGGTTAGCTATTTTGTGCTGATGGTTGTCCAAGCAACAACCTATTGGATTGGCTGGTCAAATGCAAATAAAATAAAAGCTGGTTTACTAGCTCCTATTTTCCTGCTTGGCCTAAACCAAGTTTGGAAAGAAGTGAAACCAGTTGCTTGTAGGCAACTCTCATATTTGGCATTGAGTGGATTATAATTAAGGAGATTATAAATTTTAATGCCTATTGCACTGGATAAAATTCTGTCCGATCATAAAAAGGGTCGTAAGTCATCTAAAAGTTTCTTGTTGCAAGTTGCAACAATGCCAACAGCCAGATTGAAGTTGGATTTCCAGTCTGGTTTACAGCACAGTGGCAGTGGATTTTATATTTGTTGTGTATGTGATCCCTTAATGTTTGAGAAAATAAGATCGAATTTATTTAACAATGACAAGCTTCTATAATGCCATAACTCTTGGCAACAAAACGATGGAAAGGAAAACATCCAACTGAGCTGACCCAAATTTTTAATGAGTGCAAAGTAGAGCACTGGGTGGGCATGGGAAATAAGACAGCTAACAGCACTTCATCATGAGAAGGAATGCAAATTCTGAATATACAAAGGGTAAGACAAGTTTGTGGCACTTAATATTGCAAAGTGACCCAACTCATCTGGTGTAACCTAGTTTTCACTACCGTGTTTCCCCAAAAATAAGACAGGGTCTTATTTTCTTTTGACACCTGAAATAAGCACTTGGTCTTATTTTCGGGGAGGTCTTATTATTTTTGAAGTGCAGGAGGTGGCGAGCGTGGTCATCTCATGGCTGCTG
>JANHFT010008482.1:185291-199488 GCA_032467955.1 Pseudoxenodon macrops
CACACACCATGCAAAAGCAGCTGTACTGACTCACACACAATGCAAAAGCAGCTGTACTGACTCACACACAATGCAAAGGCACACAACATGGCAACAGATTTAACAGATTTAAGAGTTTTAACAGGACCAGTTCTATGACGTCACCAGCTGCTTGCAACCTTCTCTATAGAACCGGGCCGAACCGGTAGGATTTCACCCCTGGTTTGTAAGCAAGTAAAACATTATTGGTCATCTTGTCTCATCCTATGATTTTTAGTGAAGGGTTAGGGTTGTGTTTTCCTATCACTTCCTCCATATATTCCTTTACCACAGATGTCTGTTAAAGGGGTAAAGATGAAGAAGTTTCATGGTGACTTTGGATTTGGCTGGATGTGCTCTGCAATATCCATGGTCACTTCTCTTTTCCATAGTAGTGTCTAATCTTCTGCAGGGAGAGTAGTGTCTTCCCATCATCTGGCCCATCTTTGTGCTCATTTGACTAAAATGCCTGTCTGATATTGCTGTCAACTTTAATTATTTCTGACTGTCTAACCTTGTTCGTTTTGCTTAGAATCAGGGTTCTTATTTGTATCTGATTTCGAAGAGGTGCTTCAGAATGTGCAAGAATGTTAATGCAGCATCTTGCTGAAAATCACTAAAATAATGGTGTTTTTCCCCAAGTTGCACAACTGCCATGGGGAGGTTTCCACTCTGGTTGTTTGATCCTAGAAAAATACCATGCTATTTTGAAGTGTCACAGATTTGGTGTTTTATTTGTCCTCCTGCCCATTCCAAATAATCTGTTCCAAATCAAATAAAAAGATGCACTCATTCTTACAACATTCCTGCCATGGTTAATTGAGCTGCTAGGAATAGGTGCTCAGGTAGAATATCTGTAAAGACCATTGTGTGTAAATTCCTAAATACAGACCTATAATTTTACTAAATTTGACTGCTTGATATTTAGGAAAAATCATTACTAAAATGCATTCTCCGTGATCCTACTTAATTTCAGTTTCTACGAGAACAATAGCCAGAGCATGGAAGTAGGAGAAAGAATTGCATTATGTGGGCAGGTACTATTGTTCTTCCTATTTTCTTTCAGGTTTGGAAGAATTTTCTTGAGGTTGAAGAGGGAAAGCATGTTTCATTGTGTATAACAATGAAACACACATGAAAATCCAGACTCATTGGATTAGGGAAATAGTTTCATTTGCTGCAATGTGTTCCCTGCTTAATTTTTAAATAGGCAGCTGTGATAAATGGGAGCAATTGTGGGCTTGGGATGTAATCACCAAATACGGTTCAGTTTATTTAATTGGTATGCTGTGGTTTGCTTTTTCTGTAGAATAATTAGTTGGTGTACTAATTATTATGGGTTGAAAGAAAGACTTTTGAAGCTAGCAATACTTAGCTTGATTTTAGCTGTTGTCAGAAGATTAATTCGATTTTTCATGAAGTCTCCCAAGTCAACTTCAATTTGAAGGAGCCCTTTCTTTTTTTGTATGATCTTCGACACACTGAGTAGCCTTTGAGGTGAAGGCCTGAGCAGATATGTAAGTGGCTTTTGTTTAGTTTGTCTTTTTCTAGTCTCTGCTTAGTTTTTGTTTTGTTTTGTTTATCTTTTTGTCACTGTGAGCTATATAAATTGGTTTAATGAATAAATACGATGTAGTAATTAAGTTGAAAAAAATGAGTGCAAAGGAAGGTGTAGGAGAAGGACTGGCAGAGTCTGGGGATGGAGTGAAAAGGGGGATTAGCCTAGAACGGGGGTCGGCAACGTGCAGCTCTGGAGCCGCATGCGGCTCTTTGGGCCCTCTGCTGTGGCTCCCTGTTCCATCTGGCTGGCCCTGGCCCTCATCCTCCCCTCAGCTGGCCTGAGAAGGTAAGGCCGAGAGCGGGAATGGAGAAGCAGCGGCGCTGGTTGAGGAACGATCGCCACTCCCGGCAGAAGCTTCCCTTCCTCCCTCTCTCGCAACTCCCTGACTAGCTGTGGTGGGACCAGGAAGGTGCGCATGCATGGGGAGACCCTCCTCAAGCGAGTATCAAAGTTCAGCAAAGGCATGTGCAAGATGGCTGGCTGGTCACTTAAGAAGGGTCTTTGGACGCGGCTTCTCTCCTGCACTAAAGATCCAGCCATCGCCTTACCGTGTCCCCCCCCCGCAGCTCTTCAGCCAAGCGGGGAAGGCGTAAGCTCCATCCCGAAGCAGCAGGAAGCGAAGGCTGCCTTACGCGCAAATGTGGTGCGAAGGCAGGTACAGGGCCTTTTTACTCCTGCATTAAGGCTTCGGGTATCCTCCTTCTCCTCTCATGCAGTGGAGGGAGGGCACGGCAAGGCGATGGCTGGAGCCTTAGTGTAGGAGCGAAGCGGCCCTGTACCTGTTTTCGCACCACACGTGCGCATAAGGCAGCTTTCGCTTCCTGCCGCTTTGAGATAGAGCTTACACCCTCCCCATTCAGCCGAAGAGCGTGGGGGTGGGGGAACACAGTAAGGCGATGACCGGATCTTTAGGGCAGGAGAGAAGCCGTGTCCTTTTGCCTCCAGTTAAGACCCTCAAGCGGGCAGCCGCCTGCCCTGGGGCGCCTGTGGTGCGCTTTGGCATCTCCCTGCACGTGCGCACCCTCCTGGCCCTGCCACAGCTAGCCAGGGGGTCGCCCAAAGGAAACCTCTGCTGTGGCTGATGACCATTCCTCAGCAGAGAGAGAGAGAGAGAGAGAGAAGGGGAGAGAGTGGGAGAAAGAAAGCAATGAGAGAGGGAGGGAGAAAGATAGAGATGAGGGGGGGAGGAAGGGAGAGAGGGAGAAAGAGAGATGGGGAGAGGGAGGTAGAGAGAAAGATGAGAGGGAAGGAAGGAGAAGGAGAGAAAAAGAGATGAGAGAGGGGGAGGAAGGGAGAGATAGAAAAGGAGAAAGAGAGAGAGAGAGAGAGAGATAGCTGTTTCCCATAGAAAAGAAAACATAGTGAGCCACAGAATCTGGGTAGGCATGGCTGGAGTTGTCATGTGACATGGTGGGAGTGAGTGACATTGAGTTGGCCACGCCCACCCAGTTTTTGTGGCTCCTGGTGTTTTGTTTTCTCTGGGAAACAGGTCCAAATGGCTCTTTGAGTGTCTAAGGTTGCAGACCTAAGGTTGCAGGCCTAGAATCTCTTTATAGCTGTAAGTGAACTAAGTCCCTCTTGAGTGCTGTTCAGCCATATCTAACTCTCACTGGGTGCTGACCCCATTAGCAGCAAGATTCCTCTACATAGACTTTTAGAAATAAAGTGGTTAATTGAGCTGTCATAAATGGACCTGATCTTTCACCTAACAGAGATCTTTTGTATTTTGATGACTCAATTTATATATTGCGATGACTCAAAAGATTGTTATGGTGTTAACTGTGCTAATTGGAGGCCCTTTCTCCTATACATTCAAAGAGAGGCAACAGCAGGAGAAAACAAATTATGAAAGCAATACTTTCTTGTACCAATGTAATGCAAGTTCCATCTCTTTTGTATATATACTGTGGTGTTGTGTGCACATACAGAAGGACTATACTGTGCATTGTGAGGGGGAAACCCTTGATTGTATCACTTTGACTAAAACACTGGAACCTGCAGATTCCCCCACATATATAAATAATACACACACAGACAATTTTCGGGCTATATTTTCTTTGAAAAAATGCTGTTGCAGTCAGCCTCTTAATTAAGTTTGTGACTTTGCTGTATTGCAACCTGGGCACTTTACAGCTTCACGAATCCAATGGGCTACTTAGTTTTAATGGAACTAAAGAGGAGGAAAATCCCTTCCTCCTCCTCCCCCCTTTTCATCAGCATATAAACTTCTGTACTAATATTCCTATAACATTCTCCTATGAAACCTGGCCAGTGTTCCTTCTCTCTGGCCAATGGATGTAGGAAACTAGCAACCAGCGGGTACTCTGTTCTCCACAATTGTTTCCTAACAACATTTTTTAATAGTAAGAGAACAATAGTTCCAAGAAACCCAAATGAAAGAAGGGGCAAAATTGCTCCTTGGAACAGTTGAGAAAGGTGGGGTAGGATAGTAGCAAGCCATTATTGTATTTGGCTACAGATGGAGATATAATTCCCGGGAGATGGGATGAGCAGAAACTCCAGATAGTGGGAAACTGCCCTTCCCCATCGTTCCAGAGAAGGCATTTCAATCAGGCATTTGCAGTGTTTCTTAGTTAATTTTCCAACATCCAATCAAGGCCCACAACTTTGAGGGGAAACGTGTGGAAGAGACCAGTATTTGGTCTGCATCTGCATTATCTCTCCCTTGCATGATTGTTGGAGAGTGCCTTTTCCTCAGTTCCCATTTTTCTCACGCTCACACATCCTAGCCAAACAACAGGGATCTCCAAGCCTACAGGAAGGGTGAGACTTAAGGATGTATATACACTCCTTATAAAATTAGGGTGAGTGGGAGAGACTCAGAAAAATTCCCAGAGGGACTTCCTGTTCTACGTTGGAGGCTAATACTAGTTAGTAATGAGTTCCTGTCATGGGACATGGGAGTGGGGATGGAAATTCTACCATCAACTGACAACAGTAGAAGGATTCAATTTTCTACACTTTTTGCAGAACTGTTCTTTTTGTAAGCAAACACCAATCTATAACAGCTTCTTACCCAAACACATGTTTGCTGCTTGCAAAAATATGGGGTAGAATTTCCTCTTGGGGAAGGTGCATGGGAACTGATGATGAATTGAGATAAGGAGTCATCTGCTTATATGTATTATTTTTTAATAAGTTAAAGATGTCTCCAGCAATTTATTCCATCAGATAATGGTGAAGAAATGCATGGTGGCAAAGACTAATGTAATTGCATTAAAGTCTTCTCTGTACAGTAGAACCTCTGGTCAATGTTTTAGAGGCAGGATATGCAAAGGTTTTCTTGCTTACCCTTTTCCTTTCTGGTGGAATGTTTTCTTCTTAGCCAGCTGGAATCGGTCTTTCCCTGAACAGCAATTTCTGCAGCTCATGTCTCAAGTGTGTTATGTGTGTGAGGGAGAGAAGGAAAGATATGTGTTTCTGTTGGGATTGCTAATATTCCGTTTACATATCCTAAATCACATTTCTGAATTAATCCTATGCCTGGATTACAGGCCTACAAGCAGTGCTATGTTCAAATGATTGAGTACACTTCTATATTTTTTTCCTTCCCAGAATTCTTGTCATAAAAAAATTAGCAAGTTAAGAATAACTCCCCCTTCCAAACAGTGGATATCCTATGTGGATATCCTATGTGCAAGAGATTTGATTAAGGCTCTTGGAACTCAAGAGTTATCAGCTACATGGAATTTCCTTGGAATTCCTCTATATAATGTAATGTAAGACAGTCCTCAATAGATCATGTAAAAACACTCTCCTCAATACTTTCTTACTGGATGAGAGTTCAAACAGAGAATCCTGCCTGTTATAAAGATACTGTCTTGTTGGTACAATGTGGAGATTGCATCCATGGCAACAGATACAGTGTTAAACCAGTGGACAGAGAAAAGTACTTGTGATTTAGAAACTTTCTAGGTCTGCTAAGGTTTTACTGACATTACATTTAAACTGAGTTTAATTCTGAGAAAGTGATTTTTGTACCATTAGGCTATAAATGTTCTATACATCCCACATTGTGGCAACCAGATATGTGGGGTGTCCTTGTTGTCTCCTGGATGTCAATATTGCAAGGGTGTTAACATCATTTTCTAAATCTGTTTCAAATTTTTGTATTTTTACTTCTTATTGATGACTTTTCTGGATAGTTACCTCCATAGCTGACTTCCCATGAGAAAATTGGGAAATCTTAAGCAGGTTTAAATGGATGCCATGTTTTAAAAATATGGTTTAGTTTTAGCCTAAATGGCTTACATTTGTTTTGGCCTAGTTTTTGGAACTTTCAGTAGAAATCATTATTCTTCTGTTCTTTGCAGTCAGGTTCTGAAAAAGCATAGATAAAAATAAAAGGTTATGTGAATACATAGTACTTCCCCCTTGTCTTTTCATGTCATGCATGAGTTTTATTCAGGAGTTTCATGTAGACATATACCAGCAACTAGCAAAGAATAGGGATAAAAGAATGGTTCTCATTATAGGTAGATGTAAATGTAGAGTTCCCTGAGGATCTAGATTGGAACCTGCTTTTTAATTTGTTCAAAAATTATCTGGATTTAGGAAGGAACTGGGAGACGGCCAAGTTTGTGGACCAAATCAGATTATGTAGGGAGAGTAGAATAAAAAATGCATGCATGAAACATTTAATCAGGTTATATACTAATAAAGATTTTACAGAGTTTGTGTATTCAACTAGTACAGGGGTCAGCAACCTACGGTTCTGGAGCCACATGTGGCTCTTTCATCCCTCTGCTGTGGCTCCCTGGAACCACAATTTTGAGAGGAGTTTCCGGTTGGAGAAGGAAGCAGGGCATGCCAGGAGGAGACTCTATGCCAAGGGGCAGGTTTTCTGGTCAGGTCCACAATTGATAGGGCTTTTGGTTAGGATTGGTAGAGGAAAAAGGACGCCGCGCTAGGAGGAGACTCTATGGTGGGCGAATTGGACTTCCGGTAGGCCTACTTAATTGCCTTAATTTAATAAACACACTGCCAAAGAAATCAAATTGCTCTCAGTTTCCACATGAGAGAAAACCTTTGAGGGTTAGCAAGGAAGACAAGATTAGGATCAAAGGTACATCTGAAATGTTCATAAATGTTTGGACACTCTGAAAACGGCTGCCATAATAGACATAAATACCCATTTGCCAGAACACAAAGTAGGTAAAGAATGTTCTTGATAACCTGATAAAGAGGAGTAGGGAGCCTGGTGGCCACCAACAAAGATGTCTGGGGGCAGATTGATGCTTGCAGATTTGACCTTCCCTGCCTTAGAATTAGAAGCCAACGTAAAATTTCACAAAAGAGTCATGAAACTTCATTGAATCAACCGGAGGATTTGGGGAGATACTGAACAAATTAGAAACTTCTTATTGGTACATCAAGAGGTTAAAATTGACATTCTATGCCACAGGACAGCTCTCAGGATTCCAATAGGTTTTTGATCTGATCCTGCATGGCTTCATAAAGTTTCTGAATTTGAGACCAATACAACTTCTAGCCTGGATTAACTATGCTATTAGAAATTTCAGGACCCAGCGATGAAGAGCTAATAGTCAATTTCTTAGTTTGGGACAACAATTCCATAAACTCTTTTCACCAGGGTTAAAGATTGACTGTATATGAATTGCATCAAGACTTTGATCCATATCACACTGGTAAGGGAGAAAGGGTTATCAGATGTGAAACTTTTAAGTAAATATCCTTACAATTATATTCATTTGATGGGGTGGTGTGAAGCATTTTGTAAATATATTGGTATCCTTATTGCGATTAACAACAGTGATATATTTCTTCTTCCTAATGGAAGAGTCTGGCGTGATATCCATATAGTCATTTATTGCTTTTACGCTCAGTTTATTCTGGAACCTTGGGTGCTAAATTCATGTTATTGGCTTATAGATTTCTCACATCCCTAGTGGCTGTAATGGATGGCCCTGTTTTAAGATATTGCAGGAGCCAAGTCTTCCAAAGCTTTTATTGAATAGATGAATTCTTGCATCAAGGAATAAGATGAGATCATGACAAAGAGGCCTTGCCAACAAAGACGAAAAGAACTAAGGATGTTAGCTGAATCCATGACAACTTGCAATTAAAAAAAAACAACCTGAAAATACTATGTGATTTTGTAGTAAGAGGCCCTTACTTTTACAGTGATGAGTAAAAAACTGTTCTTATGTACATACACAAAGAGAAAAAAATGGAAATTGTTTTTCCAGACATTGTCTCCTTTATGTTTTAAACTTGGGGGAGCCTTTTCATCCCTCTGAAGCACAGGGAGGCTACAGAGAGCCAAAATAGAGCTAAGCTTAACTACAGTAGGTGTCACCACCAGCATTGCAGAAGATCCACAATTATTTGGAAATGTTGAAATCAAAATATGGCTTAACATGAGGATTAATTTGAAAGCCAGGAAGCCTTGCTCTGCATCAAAAGCTTAGTACCTGCAGTGTGATTTACGAATACCAAGCTATTCTTATACTTTCCAGATTTTTTTAATCAATAGATAGAAGTCCTTCCTCTCCACCATGACTAAAATGTAGTTATTTCAGCAGTCATTGAGAGGAATTTTGGCAATTACTCCTTCCCTCCCTCATTTTTGATCTAACAGTATTACTACCACTCCATGTTATAAATCTGGAATCACAAGGCATGTTGAGGACCTGGGTTTCTATCATTTAACATTTTAAAATGCTTTTGATAAATGCATTTAACATGGTACTGAGCTAATCAGATTAAAAACTATCCTCAGTAAGTTATGTGAATAGATAAAAGAGAGATTTTTTTCAAAAGGCTGATTTCTAACAGGCTGCAAGATAAAGCAAAGTAAAATCTTAAACTAAGAGGAAAAAATGGGAAAAGAGATTGAAAAGAGATTATTGGTGGTTATCCCATTTGTTAAATTTTATATAAAGTGAAGTATTGTACACAAATGCATCTCCCATTTTTCTCACAAGCACTATCCTTTAAACTTCCTTTCCCTTCCTTTCCTTTCCTCCTGTATCTATGAACATATGTTGATTATTTTAATTATGTGCATTAATAATAGACCAGTGAATGTATTTTATTGACTGGCGGCTTGGTTTTTCACTAACAGGTTCAGAGACCATTCCCAATTATCCCAGCAGTGTGATGGATGCCACTCGAGATGCTGGCCTCAAGCAAGTTGCACCAGCAAGGACAGAGAAGCCAGCTGCCGATTTTGCCTATGTTGGGATTGATGCCATCCTCGAACAGATGCGAAGGAAAGCCATGAAACAAGGCTTTGAGTTCAACATCATGGTTGTTGGTAAGTCTCTTTACCTTGGTGTGACTGAGTAGAGAGTACATTAGTCATGCTAGCTAAGATTCTTGACAAGGGTACCAAAAGTATGCACTTTGATTTCCTTCCACCATTCTATTTTTACCTGTCCGCTCCTCGTGGTTTTCTTTTTACCCATATATATGAACAGCAGGAACTAACATTTGTGAATTCTTAAGGTAATGGAATTTGATAAATTATTCTGAAGATTACTAAAGTAGATGTTTTATACTCTGAATGTCAAGGTGATTATGTGTTTTCTCTAATAAGCCTCTTTGTCCTGACTGGAGCATCAAACGTCAAGGACATGTGGCCTTTAATCAGCCATTTCAACTTTGATAAGCAGCTATGCTGCTTGGCATTCTGTGGTTGAATTTCTTCCACTAAAAAACAAAACAAAGTCCTGCTTGCCTGTGCCATTCTTGAAGGTTATTTGAAGGTGCTGTATAATTCTCCTTTAAAAGAAAAAAAAAATCACTCTGTAACCTCTTAAAAGTAACAGAGGTTATTTTAAAAAAAAAACTGCTTATAAGCATTTCTTACCTAAACAATGACCCACTTCCTTTAGTCCCTTTTTAACCATTCAGAGTGGATAGTTTATCCAAAGTTTGCTCTCATTAGATGCAAGTTTGCTGACCCGACATCATAGTTCTGACTTCATTCTTCCCCCTCTGTTCCAAACCCCACAATTTTTGTTCTTTTTGTTCATGCTTCATCTCCTTCAAAATTAAGGGTGTGTTTAAAGAACCTACATTTTAAAATGCTTGCAAAATCTAGCAAGTCTAGCACTTGATGCTACGTCAGCTTCTGATTCTTGAAGATAGCACTGTACACTCCTTGCAAAAGTTGATTTCCACTCGCTGGTTAGGTTGTGGCTTGCAGCTAGTTCTTACCCTTTGATAATAGGGTAAAACATGTTTCTTAAGGGCAATAGCAAAGACTAATGACAGAAAAGGTCTGAAAGATAAAAGTGTTTGCCTGAAAAGACAAATAAAGCAGAGGTGGGTTCCTATTGGTTCTATCCGCTTCTATAGAACCGGTAATAACTCCGCGATGATGTCACGGAGCAGGTTCTGTCAGTAGCTCCTTGGGTGCCGCCATCTTAATTTTTGACTGCTGCTCGTGCGCACGCTCAAGGCGCAACCCTGAGCGAACCGGTAGTAAGAAGATTCAGAACCCACCTCTGAAATAAAGACATGCTTCAATTTATACATTTACTCTGTAGTTAGATTTCACATAGTAGGAAGAGTGAGTGTTGCTGAAGAAGAATCTGCTGATCACTGACTGTTCTAAGCTAAGTATAACATCACCCCCATTTGTGTATGTTAGTTCACGGAAAGAATTTTCCTTCCAATATTCTTCCATGGGAACAAAGGATTTCTTTCACTTTTGGAGAGGGGGAGGAAATGTGTCGCTTCTACATTCACTGCTTTTAACTTTGAATTACAGACTGATACAGGGACAAATAAAAAGAGCCCTTGCTCCAGCAGAACCTACATTCTTGACTGTGAGTGGTTGACTGTGAGCAATAGAGAACCAGTCTGGTGAAGGGGCAGACCTAGAAACCAGGTGACATGAGTTCTAATCCTACCTTAAGCATAAAAGACAGCTAGGTGACTTTGGATCAATTCCTCTCAGCCCAACTCACCACAGGGTTGTTGTGTGGAAAATAGGAGACAGAAAAACATGTTTGCTACCTTGAGTTATAGATTTTTTTAAAGTGGGATAACATTATAAGCCGCCCACTGCTGTCCATTGCTGCCGCCGCCGCTTATCCCGGCCACCTGGAAAGGGCCGAAAATGGGGCGGGCAGTGGCTGTTTGTTGTTTGTTGCAAGGAAGGAAATTGCTGGGAGGCACAGGCCGAAGGGTGGAGTCCGGCGGATGGGCGGGGCTTTGGTAACATTCGCTCTATAAGACTCACAGACATTTCTACTCACTTTTGGGGAAAAAGTCTGTCTTATACACCGAAAAATACGGTACTTTGTTTCATTTCCTTGAAAAGGTTGGTGCACCATTTTTAATAAGATCTCAAAAAGTCCTGGCTCAAGCAGACTCAATATGCTTAGGAAGTGAAGCATTCAGCGTAGAATTTTTCTGTCTTTATTTGTGGCTGTTTGGAAAGCAGTGCCAGAAATATAGCCTTACATCTGGATTCCTGGTTTCTTTTGATACCTATAAACTTTTCATTTCTCTTACTGCTTTTTAATATTCCTAGGAAGATTGGATTCATTTCTGTGTCTGCTTATTTTTATGGATGAACTAAATTTGTGCAAATTTAAAACTGCACAATTCTTATACCAGCATTTCTTCCATTATAAATCTTCTCACTGTTTATACTATATAGTTATATACATGTACAGTGTATTAGATCAGGCTATAGAACCAGGACAACTTTTCTGTGGCTGTCCCCCCTCTGACATCCATCCTATTAGCCCTTCAGAGGTCTGTGAAAACTTGGTACTTCGGGCTCAGGCTTTGGATAGGGCACAAATGAGCCCAGCAAATGTAAGAGTATGGGGTTGGTGGTGGTTATGTGATATTGTGGTGCTGTATTTGGGATACATGGTATTGTTGGGGTTACTTTATAATATTCTGGTTTTATTTAATATTAGTGTTCAGCTGCTCAGATTATCCTGCATAATATATGGCAGCCATGTAAGTTTCCAAATAAATAAATAACTATAAGTTACAGGAGGAAGGTTGGAATTAAATTGGGTTAAAGTATGAAGCCTTATTACCCCTCAGTTGGCCTTGTGCTATAGGATGTCTCTGCAAGGGAATTAAGAGTTTTGCTGGCCCTTTAAAAATGAGTGTTTGGTTATAGCAGTTTATGCCTCATGGCAGGCACAAATACTGTATATTACAGTTTTAGAAACAGCGTGTGATTTATTGGCTACCCTTTGCAGTTAAGCAAGATGAAAAATAAACTTCTCTTGGCTAAATAGCCAATCTACTATTCCTAACAGGGCCTTCATTTGTTTTATAACCTTTCGGTGTCACGCTTTCACACAGGATTATTTATTTATATATTTAATCCATTTACGTAGCCACCCATTTTCTAACCAATTCTGGGTGGCTCCCAATCGAACATTAAAATAACAAATGGACCCTGGGCTCATGTCTTATAAGCACAGGGCCTCTTGGGATAGCTTCAGTGTTGTTTTCATTTGCTTATGGTCTATTATCTTCCTTATCTCCCATTTGGTATTCTGTCTGCTGTGACTGAGGCTGTTGTCACCATTCTGAACTCTTCATTCTCCACCCAGGGGTGGGTTCTACTTACCTTTCCCACCAGTTCTGGTCGCGATGGAAGTTAGTGTTTTGTGCGCGTGCCCCCATCACATCCAGGTGTTGCCTCAAAAATAACCCTCTATGCATGCGCAGGAGGCTTTGTGCATGTGCAGATGGTTATTTTCGAAACAATTTGCACCGGGAAGACCAATTTCCTCCCGGAAAACCAGCTAAGGGGTGTGGCCAGCCAGCTGTCTCTGCCAGTTCGGTGAACGGAGGTAAATCTCCGCTAACGGTTCCATAGAACCAAACTGAATCGGCAGTAACCCACTTCTGTCCCCACCTACTTTTTATAGTAAAATAAAACTTGTGCCGTTAGTTAAAGTATAACATATTTTATGTGATTAATTGTGTTAGACCTAATATTTCTTTACTTTTGTAACCACATTCCCTTGGGGTAATCTGTATACTGGGATTCAGTGTCCATGCATTAATAACTTAACAATGAAAAACAATAAAAGTAACTTTCTTCCACCTAGTGCTTTCCAGATCATTGCTTTTTTCCAGCAAGGCGTGGCAGTACACACTCATAATTTTTTTTAATTAGAAGAGAGAAGTAAAGGTTAAAAATAGGCATTTAAAAATGTTTCTTGATTTTGATGTTAAAAGGACCTGACAGTTGAGATTTTTGTAACTCATACATGCAGATTACGTTTCCTGTGTTCTGTGCAAGACTTAACCACTATGGCAATTCACACCTCTTGTCTAAATAATGGCATGCTCCTGCATATTTTTCACTGACATTTTTTGATCTTTTAGCTTCTTTGAATTTTGGCTTAAGTTGTGGCTTCAGAAGACAGTTGAATTCATTTAAAAGAACGTCTGGACTTTCAAACCCAAAATTAGCATTTTGGTCTAATACTTAGTTGTCGTTTTCAGCTTGCTAAAAAACAGAATTCATGAATAATTTTCAGAAACATGAGTTGTGTTACCTCATTTTTAAAAGCACAGGTTTACTATATAAGCAGGGTATCAATGAAAGGAGAACAGTGTTTTTTGCATTCCAATAATAAGCTGTTTTGCAAAACAGCTTATTTTCCATCACTCATCTGAGACCGTTCCCTGAAAAATAAGATATATTTATTTGTCATCCATGTATATTATTTCCACTAATAACAAGCATAGTGCTCCCATGTCAATAGCAAGAGAGATAGAATGGGATTTCTGAAACCAACAAGCAAATTTGGATGCACTCCCCATTTATATAAAATCTCCAAATTTCCCTTGAAAGCACATGTTTTCAGATCAACTTCATGATACTGAGCATACACAGTATACATGGATCACTGTGGCATTCTAAGTTGGAAAAGAAAAAATGGGAATTGAAGACTGGGTGACATACAATTGACTGCCTGGAATTCCTATTAAAAGGCAAGAATAAATTACAATATTGTTTGTAAGATTTCTTGTAAAAAATTCCAAAGGTTATAAACTGTCAGTATTAGGAGAAAATAATTTAATGCCTGTCTACCAATTTAGGGCACTGAAATAGAAATTTTGGAAGTCAAAGGGTGCTAATTTTTGAGGAAGGTGGGATATTGAATTGGAAGAACCTGAACATGAAATTAATTTGAAATGCTGTTGTGATTTTTTAACTTATCGGTTTAACTGAGAATTAAGCACAACCTACTTAATTTAAGCCAAACCGACATTACTGTTTGTCTTCTAAAATTAGTCCACAGAGTTGAAGCAGGAAACCTATGGACTCTGAATGTTGCTGAAGAGCCACCAAGAGCTCTAGTTAGCATGACCAATTCCAGTGTGATTAAAAATGCCACTTGAGCTTCTCAGATAACAGAAGGCATGCAGATGTAACTGAAACAAAAACACTCTCCTTTTTTGAGTTATAAACTACCGTATTTTTCGGAGAATAAGACGCACCTGAGTATAAGACGCACCTGAGTTTTTGTGGAGGAAAATAGGGGGGGAAATCTGCCTACCAGGTATTTATCTGGCTAGCATCCTTAGTCTGGTCAGCTTCAGCACATTATTTTATCCCCTGATTAGGACTGG
>JANHFT010008482.1:301385-318056 GCA_032467955.1 Pseudoxenodon macrops
AACCTCCCGTCTGTATGCAGTTTCATCATTGTCTCGAATGAGACCGATCACTGTTGTATCATCTGCAAACTTCAGTAGTTTAACTGATCTACTTGCCAGGTCTTTATTCTTTGGCACAGTTGTTGCCTTTGTTTTTTGTGGAGTGTATCTTCAGTCTGTCATTCTTTCTTCAAAAGTTACCAATTGTGCATCATACTTGAAGGCCTTCCACAAACATGTTTCTTCATTATTCAGTCCTTAGATTTGTTGGAGGTAACTGGAATGGTACTAAAACAGAACTAGAAATAAAATAAGCATGGTTCCTTGGGCAGACCAGATACGAATCTATATAAAATAATTCATAATAACTTTTATCTAAATCTGCTTTAAAAGAGATATTTGATTCATCCAATGGTGAAATGCTACCTATTCGGTCCAGTTCGGGCGAGCAAGTGGTTCGGAGAACTGGTGGCAGCCATAGCATGAGCCTCTGCTCAAATGTCACCATTTCCAGGTGTTGTACCCTCTGTGCATGGGCAAAGTCTTTTGAGCATGCGCAGAGGGTGAAAAAGTGTGCGTGATGAAGGCACACACGTGAATCGCTCACTTCTGAACCAGTAAGGAAGGTTATTTTCAAAAACATCAAATTAGAAATGCCTTATTACAAACATGGCAAAAAATTAAAAGCAATAATTATTACAAAATTCCAATTCGGCTGTCGACTATGGAAGCATTAATATACCCAAACGCATTAGATAAAAAGAATAAGATATGAGAACATATTAGATAATCAGGAGAAATTAAAAACGAGACAAGATCTAAAGGATCAGGGAATAGAGATTGATTGGTGGCCATATAGTCAAATCCAAATTAGATACAAGAAAGATTTAGAATTATATGGATTTTATAATGAGAACTAGATAAAATTTTACAAGGGACAAGAGAAATTAATTTGAAAATTTTATCATTATTTATTATGATATAAAATGGGAGAAGAAATAGGAAATCATGATAATTTGGGCAACAAATTTTGGCTATAATATAGAATTAGAAAAATGGGAAAAGTTATGGGAACAAAATTACAAATTAACATTGGCGACAACATACAAAGAAAATTACACAAAATGTTTTACAGATGGCACCTCTCACCTAAAATAGCTAAAATGTTTCCAAATAGATAACCGGATTGTTGAAAATGTATTCAGACCACATGCGGTGAACGTGTATAGCAGCAAAAAAGTATTGGACAAGAATTAAAACATGGCTGGAGGAGATAATTGAACAACCAATAGAACTAAAACCGGAACTATTTTTATTAGGGATAATCACAAGAAATATGAGGAAAAAATTCAATATTTAATGTTACACATCATAAGCTCAGCAAGAATTGTTTACGCACAAAATTGGAAGAACAAAAATATACCATCAGAAGAAAATGTGACCAAAAAAGTGTTAGAATGTGCAGAGATGGACAGACTTACTAAAGAAATAAAAGACAAAGGAGAATCTGATTATTACTTAGTATGGAATAATTGGTACAAATGGCTAAAGGAAAGATGCAAAGACCAAGAAAGTAGTAAAGGAAGAAAGATTAAGAAATTAGGAAATGAGTACAAAACCACATAAATAGACAAGAAACAAAATGTAAGATGTATTGAAAATAACCTAGAGTATTAGTATATTATTATGTATATTATAAAAGAAGTATATATGTACATATATAGGTATAAGTAAGAGGTATTATATACGAAACATATCAATAAAGTAACAAATAAAAATAGAATAATTGAGGCATACTGATGTGGGAATGTTGCAAAGATGTCAACTGTGTTATAAAACTAGAAATAAACTGTTTAATAAAAAGATTTTTTTTTAAAGGCACCCACCTCTGACTGAGTGTCTGCAATTGGTATCATCAGTACTCTGATATTTATTTCGCCTTGATGTCAAAATCAGCTGAGGCTGTTGAATCACAACACGGCAGTGACCCTATGGATTGGTAAATTGCAGGCCAGGCAAATAGATAAATCTTCAGAATTGGATGGGGTTGTACTCCTGAAAAAGCACCTGTATATTGCTGCTTTGGTTCACTCTCAGATTCATCTAAATCAATGACATTTGGATGCAACCTTTCTTAGGTCAGTGCGGCTTGGTCATAGATGCCTATGCTTCAGTAAAACTCTATTTTGAATGAAGTTGGTGAAGCAGCAACTGGCATCCCTATGTCAGAAAGAAAATTATTTCAAACATCTAGGTATGTTTCAAGGCCATCAAAGAAGTAGAAAAAAACTAGAATTAAACTCAGGAAGATACACATAAGGTCTTCAGTTTCTATATAGTGAAGTGAACAAGTGTAGCTATCAAGATTCACACACAGGCATGGCTGAAGTGCTTTCCAGGCATTGACGGACGTATTCAGTAGAAGGCTCATAGACATAATTTAACTAGATTAGTGTCCGTTACAAACAAAATGCTGCTTTACAGACACAGAAGATTTACTCATTGTGGTGCCCACGAATCAAAACTGTTATAAGTGCTGCTAGGTTTAAATGCTAGACTTCTTCCTTCCAACTTTCCACACCAATACCTTCTTCACCATTTTTTGGATGGTTTTGGGGCGCATCTTACCTAAACTGACTTATAATTTCCTTCTGCTTTGAGAAATATTGGTTCCTGCCTCACCAGATTAATTTGCACGAGCTAGACATTGTTGGTATTGGCTGGTTTGTGACTCAGAGGTGGGTCCTGAATCTTCTTACTGCCAGTTCGCTCAAGATTGCGCCTTGAGTGTGCACGCATGTGGCAGTAAAAATTAGCTTCTGCGCATGCGCAGAAGCAAAATCCAAGATGGCAGCTCCCAGAGAGACATCGACAGAACCAGCTCTGTGACTTCATCATGGAGTTACTACCAGTTCTATAGAACCGGATAGAACTGATAGGAACCCACCTCTGTTGTGATTCCTTATGGGAAAAAATGTTTTGGGTACTCATTGCACCTTCTGGAACCAATTAACAGTGAGTATTGAGGTAACGCTGTGGTTTTCAAAGACCATATCACATCAGTCCAAATGTAGAAGTGGGTTGAAGGTTCTAATAACGATACTGTACACCCTAATATTTGAGGGAGCTCCTCTCTCAATACATACTGTACTTTCACCAACATCCCACTTCTGGGAGAGTCTTGTTATGAGAGAATGCAGGAGAAGGACTCTTTGTTATGTTAGCCCCATTTAGAATGCCTAAAGAAGGGGGTGAGAGACATAGGGGGCATTCTGGTGCCAACAGAGCCCAGGCTGGTGCTAACATGATCTGCCTTTTGGTGTCAGATAAAGACCTGTTTTTCAAAGCCATGGTGGTGCAGTGGTTAGAATACAGTATTGCTGGCTAATTCTGCTGACTGCCAACGGCCAGCAGTTTGGCTACTGAAATCTCAAAGTTGAGTCAGCCTTCTATCCTTCCAAGGTCAGTAAAATGAGGACCCAGATTGTTGGGGGCAATATGCTGACTCTGTAAAACCGCTTAGAGAGGGCTGTAAAGCAGTATGAAGCAGCATATATGTCTACATGCTATTGCTATTCTTCTTGAAAAAGCCTGCCCATGCCTTTCATCCTTTAAGTGTCTCTGCATTGACTTGTTTATTACTGTGTGTTTTTAATAGTCTCCTTTAACTAATTTGTCATCTACTGTAATTACTACTATTGTGACATTTTGTTTTTATTGATTATTAATCTGCCATGAGAACCTCTTGATATGGTGCTGAATATAAATACTTAAAACAATAATTATCTTCTCTCTTTGTATCTCCTTAAAGGCATATATGCACATGCAGCTATATGGTATTTGATATAATAGGACTAAAAGTGACAATATTGTATAATTAGACTGATCTAAATTTGCTAAACTACATCCTCGATGTATGGAACTTAATTACAAATGGTAGCTCAGTATCCATTTTGGGTAGCTGAGGAGATGTGAGCCAATCAAATCTGTTGATTTTTAATTATTTTCCTAATATTCATCTTGCAATGGCTGCCAATGAGTAAAGAGACATATAGATGATCATGTTTGCTTGAAGTATTATATTCTCTGATTTGAGTGCCCTTAGGGTTTTCTTTATCTTTCCCATAATCTACTGGCAATCTCTTGGAGATTCCTAAAGGCATGGATCCAGTCCAAAGCTGAGTTCCTACCAGTTCTATCTGGTTCTACAGAACTGGTAGTAACTTGGCGATGACATCACGGAGCCGGTCCTGTCAGTGTCTCCGTGGGCGCTGCCATCTTGGATTTTGCTTCTGCACATGAGCAGAGGCTAAATTTTGCTTCTATGCATGCACAGAAGCTAGTTTTTGATTGCTGTGTGCGTCACATGCGCACACGCAGCGCGACCCTGAGCAAACCGGCAGCAAAAATATCCAGAACCCACCCCTGATCCAGTCCTCCTTGAAAAATAATAAAAAAACAATAAAAGTAAAAACATAAACCAATTGCCAGGCCCTTTAGACTGAATTATTCACTAATCATTTAAAGTTGTGATGTGAGTGGTGAGTGATAGAGTAGGAAAACAAGGGGTCAGAATAATCTGTTCTGGAGCACGTCAGGGAGATTGTGTGTGTGTGTGTCCCATTGGCCTGCATGTCCATCCAACATTTGTTCCATCTATCAATTTTCAGAAAGCTTAGTAACGACTTCCACAAAATTTGGAGAAGGGCTGGTTTGCTTATATATCAAACACAGCGTGCAATTTAACTTAATTTATATTCTCTCTTAATTCAAAATTATCTCCCCCCTCCCCCCCAAAAAATAAAATATACAGAAGAAGCGCTTCATTATGATCTAATATGCTAGGTAATTCTATTCATTTAAATGACTGACAGTTGCTAGAATTTGATAACTTGATATGATGTTGGAATTCAAACACACACATTGGACATTCTAACAACTGAACTGAACTCTTTAGTACTCATATAGAATGAAGTTCTTTCATGACTACAGCTTGTTGGTGGGGAAAACAGGTAAAAATAATTATGCTAAAAAAAAAATTAAAACAAAGAAAGAAACCATGCTGTAAATCAGTACTAAACTCCTGCTCAAATCTATACAAGGGCCGTTAATCGTGTTTCCAGTTCTGCAAAACCTTTGTTCCTTTCCCAGCTCCTGGATGTGATTGGTTCACAGCTTGGCTTGTTAGAGGAAGTCCAAGTAAATTAACATTCTTTATTAAACCCTCAGTTGAGAAAATGAAATGGGAGAAAAGGCACTTGAAAGCTTCTGACAGAAGACTTCCTCCGCAGAAGGCATACAGCCATAGGGCTTGGCCATATATAACCAGCTCTCAATGAGAGCATTCAGGTAAGGCAGAAGAAAGGCTGCAGGGCTCAGCTGCTCAAGCTGAAAATAATTAGAGCCCGTTTGTCTTTATCTCAGACCTGTGAAAATGCAAGTGAGGGATGAGCACCAATTTATTGGGCAGGTGGGGAAGGGCAGGAATGCTACTGTTGGTAACTGGGAAGTTGCAGAGCTTCGCTGGGTTCCCACACCAACTCTGTTCCTGTTCTTTTCTCTCTATAACTGCAAGAGCAAAGAGATGTTTGCCTTTGCTTAATGCCTGGCATAAGCACTGAGTTTATTTTGTCTGCCGAAACCTGAAATAGTTTGAAGACTGCTGTTCCTAATCATTACAATCAATGACAGAACCTCCTACATTAGTTTTTTTTCTCCCCCTGTTGACAGATATATCTCAACAGCTGTAAGGTCTGAAGATGTTTTGCTTTCAAGAGGAAGATGGCATCATCTAAGATTATATTTCTAAGATTAGTCCCCTGTTGGAAATAGCATGACATACATAAGAGAGAAATAATGTCTTTTCTCTCCAATCTCATCTCTCTCTCTCTTTCTCTCTCTCCCCCATCTCTCTCTCTTCTTGTTGGCTAAACAATTTTAGCTACTCCTCAGGTCTATCATTACATGTTTGAGTAAATTACCTGTATCTTCTATATGAACAGAAGTATGAGTTTTTCACTATACAATGAGCTTTCCTCTCTCTGCTCTCAACGTTTGTTGACCCACACATACAACCTGCACATCTATTCCCCTCTAAATTGTTGTCCATATATTTTAAGCAATCCATTCCTTTTTGTTGTCTTTCCTTCAGATTCCTGGCACTTTCATTTAATTAAGCATTCCATGCTCCTCCTCCTCCTCCTTTCGAGGTCACTTACTTTATGCCATCTTGAAGCACCTCAGAATAGGTTGTCACCAATCACAGTGGTTTTTAATGATAGATGGAAGGAGTAGCCAGTCAAAACTAGATACAGCACTTGGAATAGAAAGGAAACTTCAAACATGATATGAGTGATAACCAGTCAGTGCAGTGGAAAACTGCTTTAAAATGATGTGAATCTGGCATCTTCAAAAAACAAATAAAAAGCAAAATAAAACTACTTTATTTGAGCACAGTTTGCATAAGAAGACTGTCTAAATGATGGGGAAATATGTTTATAGTGGACTTGATAAATGGGATAGTATTATGAATCAGCAAAATTTACATTAATATAAACATGACTCATATAGCTCTGTAAACCTGTCCTTCCCAACTTTATGGTTTTCAGGTCATAAATTATCTCCCATAATTTCTAGACAACATAACCATTGGCCACGTTCAGTGGAGGTGATGGATTAATATTATACTTCCATAGATCTAGAAGGCATAAGATTGAGGAAGGCTGCTTTAAAAAGACCATATCTGCCCTGTTTGTATAAAACAGTTTTCCACAATGAAGCCCTCCAGAGATCGTGTACTTTGGTTCCCACAACTCACCAGACCAGACACTGATTGGCTTTATTGAAATTCTACACATCCTGAAGAATGAAATTGGACAAAGCATTTTCTTGCCATGTTACCCAGACACTCTCTGGGTAAAAACTAAAGAACAGAAAAACTACTTACCTGAGAAATACTTATCAAATCCAGTGTCCTAAGGTAGGGATTGGAGGTAACTTTAGGAAAAGGTTGGTGAGTGTATTTGTGGGAATGTGGAACTGCAAATCAAAGTGTCCAAAGGCAGTAACAAAGACTTAAAACTGGCAAATACAAAGAAAAAGAAAGTAGCTACTATAATGCAGAGAACACTTTAACATTATAAGACTGGAATATCCAGGGATATATTACTTCTTTTTCATGGCCAGACGATTCTGCTACTACTGGACTGGTACTGATGCCTTTTCCTCCTGTTTAGTTTAACTGAATGTTAAAAATCATAATGTGACTGCTCTGTTTTGATACTTAAAATGATTGAGTCAAACACAATGGAAAATGATTAGCTATTTTATCATATCAAATCCTCCTCCTCCTTCATTATTAATACCATAGGTGTATCAGCATTGTTATAAGAATCACCCTTGAATGTAACAAGAAGGCGTGTCCATGGCATCTAGTTGGTTGTGTTTTGTGTGTAGTTAGATCCCATTATTACAGCAGAAGAACAACAGATCCACTAGAATTTGAGTTACCGGTGGCTTTAGCTGTCCTGTAGCTATCATGGTCATTTTCAAATAGCATGGCATTTTCAAATAGCAGATTCCACCCTCTGAAATTTAAAGTGGTCAGAGAAGGCCATTTCTCTCTCCCTTCCATGAGCTTCTCCCTTCTACTTTCAGAGAAGCTTTCTGAGAAACTTCTTTAGATGGGCCTTTAATGGGTAGAAAAGACAATTTCTGGTCAACTGTTCTGCAATTCTTGAGGGCTCTCCAGAATCTGACTAGGCATTTTTCCAGGTGATTTAGCTTTTTTAACCAATTCCTTTTTAAATAAAATGTGGATCCTTATCAAGGTCTTAAGTTGAGCTTCCTTTAAATTTTTATGTTGTTAAAAACCACTCTGATCACGTAAATCTTGCTAATAATGAGCTAATGAATAAAAATTCATTCAAGCTGGACTAACAGAAATTGGTTGGGTTGAATTTTGTATGAATCCCATGGCAGTATATTGGGATGCTCCTGAACCTTAGTGCTCTCGTGCATAAATAGCAGCAGAAGGAAGGAATTCCTTTACCAGATTTGGCTGATTCCTAAATAAGACAAGAGCTGGCCCTAGACCAAGGGTCAGCAACCTGCAGCTCTGGAGCCGCATGTGGCTCTTTCATCCCTCTGCTGCCAATCCCTGTTGCTCAAAATATGTGTCACAACTGCCAATGTGCGACACCCTCCGACATTAAAATTAATTGAGCTTTTCAATCCCCGGTAGGCCATCCATGGATAAATCCAAGAAAAGAAAAGTTTCAGAAGACAACAGAATCTTTAATTCAACTATTTATGCTAGTTTTGTGGCCACTCAGGAAATAGTCAGTCAGGGGAAAGGTTTTGTGGCTCCTGGTGTATTTTTTTTCCATGGGAAACATGTCCAAATGGCTCTTTGAGTGTTTAAGTTTGCCAACCCCTGCCCTAGATATTCAAACCTGACAAATGCAGTGCCATCTGAATGCAATTACATAAAATCGAACTAGTTGAGAAATGGCCATTAGTTTGGTATCAACATCTGGAAGTATTGATCTGAATATTGACAAATCTTTATTAGCTGTCCATTTGTTTCCAAAATCAATTTAAAGTGTTGGTGAGCTAGGATCAAATTTCTACCAATTCACCGTTGCCTTGATCTTTAAGAGAAGCTTCAAAACGGGTAGTTCTGCTATTCCAGGAGAACAATGTCAACCCTTAAAGGAAGGCCAGGTCAGAAAAAAATATCAACTGAAACTCTATTGTTTTAAGGTATAAAAACAATGTCTGAATTACTGGGATAATTTGAGAGGCCTTGGATCTCATGATATTCACATTCCAAGTAGTCCTACAATACTATGACATCCTATCTATGAGTTTACACCTATATTTAGAAGCTGCCCATATGCTTCACAGAGTGAGTCTGAGTTATATACAAGTAAAATATAAAAACGTAACAGCTTTTAATTGATCTTAGTTGTTTTTAAAGCTCTGATGAATTCACTTAATGTCCAGGATACAACTGGATTTCTTTGGACAATCAGCATCCTTCGGTCCCCAATAAAAAGATTTTCCTGTTTTTAAATCAGCTGGGTCTAGATTTCTAGAAGATGTAATCCTGTCTAAGACGGGAAAAGACATATGCTCAGATGGTGAATCCCTCAGGTTTGGCAAATAGGTCTCTTGCTCTGTGAAAGCCCGTTGCCATGGCTACCACAGGGTGCAAAGAGTTCCTCATCAAAGTACTTGCTTTTGCTGCCAGCATCACTCCTGTGCACTCAGTAGAGATTGCAGGCAAGAGGCATGCTTGGGACGGCTTCTTGGCAGGAGCACAGGGGCAGCATCAAATAATAGCATCCAAATAGCTTTGTAATTTGAACTGGAGGTGGGGTGAAGGAGAGGGGAATGGGAGGAAAATGTATATGGAAAAGTGAACCCGCCAGGGGCTTGATAGAGCTGTCAAATGCAAAGGTGCTATTTTCTACTTGAGAACAATGGAAACAGGGAGGGTTGCAAAACTGTATATGTAGGACAGGAATTTAAATAAAAAAAAAACTGAATTTGGTACCTATCCTCCCTCCCTCTTTCTTTCTTTCTTTCTTTCTTTCTTTCTTTCTTTCCTTCTTTCTTTCTTTCTTCCTTCCTTTCTTTCCTTTCTTTCCTTTCTTTCTTTCTTTCTCTCTTCCTTCCTTCCTTTTTTCTTTCTTTCTTTTTCTTTTTTCTTTCCTCGCTGCCCTTCTGGGTAAATCAATCCTCTGATGAAGCAAGTCAATTTCCCTGTTTCCTCACCCCTAAAATGGGAATAATGGCCTTTTCCCCAGGTGTGCCAAGCATTTTGCAATTTATCAGCTAAAACTGCCATATATGTTATAGGTGTTATTATTAGTTGCATTTGCTGTGGAAAGTGGCTGTATGCTGGAAGGGATGGCTAGGTTATGTGTGAGACATAGCAATTTGCAAATGGGATAAAGCCCTTTTTATTCATATTAAAATAATAAATACCTTTTACTCCTATTAAAATAAAATAGAATTGTAATTACTTGGGGAATTAATGCTCAGTCAAATTTACAAATTTAAATCCACTTACAGAAATAATTGTCTCTTCTAGTTTCTTGGTTGTTTCACACCTCCACCACCCCAAACACCTACAAAAACCTACTAGAAAAATAACAGACTATTTACTATCCTTCTGAGGGTGATATGGGTGAGAAGAAAGGGGTTTGCAAATCTCTCTCACTGTGAGATCATGGATTCCATATCAGTGAGGTGGAGATCTGTGAAACTCACTTCCATAGTATATTAGAAGTGATAAAAGTGTAGTTCACACATCTTTCATTTTCTACTGCTGTGCGTTTCATACCTGTTATCTAAAATTTCAACTGTTGGCAGGTCCATGCGTACAAGGACTCAATCATTGTCTTAAAAAAAAGAAAGAAAAGAAACTCAGCCTTAAATTTTGCCCCAGAAGACATCTCTGAAACTTAATGATCACAATGCAATCAGTTTTCTGTATTTCCATTCTGGAACTGAATCCAAAGATTCTTCTTCAAAACTGCAGAAGATGTAGGTCCTATGGGGGCTTTTAAAAAAGGAAATGGAGAAGATTATTTCCCCCCTTCACCTTGCAGTTACAGTCACTTCCCGGGCTGTTCCAAAAAGTTACCCCATCTTTTGGAACAGATATTTTGGAACAGATTTTGGCAGGTGTAAGAACATGAAAGAGCTGGCACCTAGGAGTTTGCCATCCAGGAGTATGGAATCTCTGTATTGAGGGAAGGGTTTGTACCAAATCTAGCTGAGCAGTACATGGCAGCCTAACTCTGGAATTGTCTGTATCTTTTTCCTACCACCTAGCATTTCAGATTAACAGTGTCAGAAGGGACCTTGTTAGGTCATCTAGTCCACCCTCCCTCCCCACCCAAGCAGGAGACCCTTCACCATTTCTGACAGATGGCAGTCCAGTCTCTTCTTGAAAGCTTCCAGTGATGAAGATTTTTGTAGCCCAGATTTGAAAGCATTAACTCATGGTCTAGTCTAGTGTGTTTCTTTTTGTATGATTTCAGGTTCTAAGGCTGAAACATTTGATCTCAAGATGCATTTTTTCCCCCGTTCCAAACCCATGCTGAGTTATACTTCCAAACTAGGAATAATAGGTGATGGTCCACTTTTGCAGCATTTATTTGGCTGTAATATCAGTTAGGGCTAATGCCTAACTGAATTGTAAAATTCAGTTTTTAGAACTGGACACTTAAGATATTGAAATAATGAAATTTTTTCCCCACACGACTTGTCAAAATCCATAGGCTTTTGTTTATTGGATGACCTTCAAATGCTAACCATGATAATAGTGAATATTTTTTCCCCGCCTTCCCTGTTGTGGGTGAACTAATCTTAAAGCTCTCCCTAGGACACAGGGCATGATACAATATAAAGCTCTGCAGCTGGTCATCACCAGGGAGAAGAAATATCACGAGGAAAGTTATATATATAGGAGCTGTTTAGTTTCACTTTGGGGAAATCTAAGGTCATCGTGATTTTTCTTTCAATTTCAGTTGCTATTAATTGAGGATTTTTAATATGAAACCGCAGTGGATTGTCTTATTAAAATGGCTTTGTGAGACTGGAAGCTCTGCATTTTAACAAAAACCTTGAAAATCCCCCCTGAGCTGCGATGTGGAAATCCAATTCTTTGTAGCTGATGATTCTGTAAATACATTTCCTGGCATTCACAAAAGCCGCGGAAAGCCTCCCAATCATTTGAATAAAGCGAAAGACTATTTGCCGGCAAATATTCTCATATGCATATTCAAAACTCTCAGCTCTATTCTGCAGCAGCATCTTTTTAAATGAATAAGGCCATCAAGAGGCAAAAACGTAGCGCTGGGAATTTAACCAAATCTAGTCCATGAAAATGAGTCACATATGCCCCTTTCCTGCCAATCCAGTCCTATCCCTTTTTTTGGTGGTGCTCTTGTTAAAAGAAGATTAGCCGGAGTGCTGTTAAAAAAAAGTAATACAGTTCTATCTCTGAATTAGACAACCCTGAGACAGGAGAATGTTTTGGAGTCTCCCTCCAGAGCAAGATAATTGCTTTAATGTCTTGACCTCATCAAGGAAATTAAGTAACTACAGTGAATGTTGTCATTAGAAATGCAGCTTTCATCTAACCCCATTCCAGCTCTTTGCAAACTGTCTACTCCAAGGGTGGGTTCTGCTTCTTTTTGCTGCAGGTTCGCTCAGGGTTGCGCTGCGTGTGCGTGCGTGAAGGGCGCACATGCGCAGCAATGAAAAACTAGCTTCTGCGCATGCACCTAACCAAAAATTAGCTTCTGCGCATGCACAGGACCAAATCCAAGATGGCGGCACTCATGGAGACACTGATGGAACTGGCTCCATGACATCACTGCAGAGTTACTACCGGTTCTATAGAACCAGATAGAACTGGCAGGAACCCACCTCTGGCATACTCCTTCCAACCTAATCTCATGTTTTGTCCCAAACTTTCTGATCCTGCCTGGCCTTCTTACCTGTTCTCTTCTACCTCCCTGCGCTGTCTTTCTCAGCCTTTGCCCAGCCCGTCTCTTGCTGAAGCATTGGAACTTCTGTATCCTGTACCCCCACTTCAAAAAAAAAAAGTGGGGAGGCAAAGCGGCACCATTTCCCCCCTAACAGAGAGAAATGAAATACTAAGATAGTTTCATGGGATCCTTCACTTTTTTCAGTTTGTGTCCTCTTTTTCTTCCAAAGGTTGAAAATGGAGCAATTTCTCCCCCCCCCAAAAAAAAACTTGAACAGCCTACAAAAGAGCCTTAACATCACAGTGCTCTCTACTGTTGAAGAAAAAAGCTGCAGGTTCCTTTAAAAAAAAACAGGCTTAAAACTTAAAATAATAAATGCACAAATGAAAGTAAGATCGATGTTTATTGTTTCATACAAAATAAAATACAGGGTGAAAAGTATTCAGTCCCACTTACTTTGGGCCCTCAAGCCAATGCAAGCTGGTAGCAGAACTAAACCAGAAGATTCAGCTATTTGTATTTATCTCTATGAAAAATATCTTAACCGGTATCATAGAACATAGAATAATAGGGTTGGAAGAAAACCTAGAGGTTTTCTAGTCCAATCTCCTGCTCAAACAGGAGACCCGATACCCGTGATGATCAACCTATGGCACATGGGCCAGAGATGGCACGCAGCACCCTCTCTGTGGGCACAAGCTGTCACCCCAGCTCAGCTCTGCTGTGCATACGCATGTGCCTCCCACTAGCCAGCTGGTCTTCGGGTCTCTGCTGTGCATGCGAGGGGGCTGGGTGCTTGCAGGGGGCCATGCACAGGGGCTGCACATGCATTGCATTTTGGGGGTTTGGGGACAAGTGCTTTGGGCACTTGGTCCGGAAAAGGTTAACCATCACTGCCCTTTACCATGCTGGCCAAATGGCTGCCCAGTCTCTTCTTGAAAACCTCCAGTGATGGATCACCATAAAGCAACTCTAGATAGCTCGTGAGTCTTTGGTTTGAATTTCTTGATGTGCACAGGGTTTTTTTTTCTTCCTCACGAGAATCTCTAATCAATGGGAAGCGGTGCATTGATTAAGACTCCACACAAAATGGTATTCCAGTATAGAGGGGAAAAAACAAACTGAAATCCGAGACTGTGTATCAGTTCTGGAATTAGTTTTACCAATATTTCACATTAAGCCTGTGGAATTAAGGATGGAATTGCAATGTACTGGGTCAAGCCAATTTTGGAACTCAAGTAAAATAAAATATATCTGTCTTTATTTGACCCCAGTCTGCCACATGCTGATTCCATAAACATTATTGTATTTGTGCAACACTTTTCTTCACTAAACCATCTGTCAGGGAAGAGCTTAATCCTCCTAGCTTATCTAAAAGTGATAAAGTGTTTGTTAAAGTTAAAAATTACCTCTACATACTATTTGTCTGGACTTTACTGCTATCTTTGGTGACTTCTCACACCAAGAATAAACAAACATCAAGTGACAAATGCACCAGAAGGAAATTTTACCAACCAGAAAAGAATAAAGCATTAAAAACCAGGTATATTTAGCCCTAATTTTGCAACAACTTGGTCTCTCCAGCAGATTGACAGGTTCCGCCTCCTTGGTATCACTGTGAGATGCTGTATCTCATGGTATTTTAAATGGGGAAGAAGCAGCATTTCTGATCTCATTTTCCAGTATTTCAGCTATGCCATAATCTATTTACCACACAATTTGTGTCACTTTGATAAGCGGCTGCTTCAAGACGGCATTTATTAAAATCAAGAGCAGGACAGCTTTCAGGTCTTTTCCTATGTTGTAATAAATGTTTAAAATTAGTTATTACACTGTTTGGCATGGTTTATATCTTCTACTCTATCTTTGAAGACAAATGATCATATCTGAGAAAAGAATTCTTTGGTGTTTATGGAGAAGTGATCAAGATACCTGTTTTAGATGTTCAGAAGGGAGAATATGAGAAGAATTCAGTTCTATTTGGCCAGTTAAAATGACCAGTTTTGGGGAACGGTGGGACAAAATCAGTGTGAGCTAAAAAGCAGTTGCCAATCATCATCTCTGGAAAACAGCTGTCCAGAGAAACAATGTCTTGGCTTTTATTTTATAGTTAAAACTGAAATTTTCTCAAAAGCAATGGCATTTCATTTTGACACATATACATTTATAGTTCACACATACCTAACATTTTAAATTTGGATCTAAAATATATTCTGTTATAGCTAATTTACATTGCTATTTCTTTGTGGGATCCAGCTAATATGAGAATCACTCAAGCATTTACATATCTCCAAAAATCTAATGCAAATTCATAAACAAGAGATCTCAGCCCAAGACAAATATATTTGCTGCAAATACAATATTTGTATGATCTGATCATGGCAAAGATATTTCCAATTCACCCATAACAGTCTTTGGTGTGTGTATATACACCATAAAGTATTGAGATTCATTGCAGTGAGAAACGATTCCAGCACACTGAACAGTAATTAATTTTTTTCTCATTGCTTTTGTATGTTGATAGATTTGACAATATTTGAATGTCTTTTCAAATGAATAACTATCAGTCTGTCTGTCTATCTCTAGCCACACATGTGCATGTGTGTTTCTGTGTGTATATGCAAATACATTAAACAGACACAGAAACATTATAGAAAAGAGACACTTATTAAGACAAATATTCTGTCTCAATTCATTTCTTTCCTCATTTTCCCATCAGGAACATAATAGCTAAATTTATAGTGTTGAGCCTGGGCTATAAATTCTATTATTTTCAGTCACAATATCCATTATGTCTCTTGAAAGGGCCCCCAGGGCAAAGTGGGGGGGGGAGAAATCAGAAATATATATAAAAAATTTGGAAAGGCTGGAAAAGTATCATTTCTCCACTTTCAAGGTTCCTCTGTGCATTCTCCCTGTTTTGTCCTAACCAAATCAATCAATCAATCTCGTTTCTTGATCACCAAGTGTTGCAGTCCTATCCATTCCATGTGGCAGACAATTCATCTGCAATGAAAGTATTTAATTATAAAGTAATTTATTGTTTAAATTCAAGCCCATATAGTAGGCAGGGGAGGGGGGGAAAGGAAATAAAAAGAATGGCACTTTTGAAGAAGAGCGTTCATAAATTATTATAGTGTCAGAAAAGAAAATAATTGCTGCAAGGTAGGGTTCTGTTAGGCAATTTAAGAACATTATTGACTCAGGTACTTGAAATGATATGTCAAGACGATGGGTCAGTGTTGTCTTTGGTCAACAGCCTCATTTGGCCTTTGAGTGGTGTGCCTGAGGGACAATAGCTTGGGTCAACTTTGAGAGTAATAAAAGATTGTACTCAAGGCTGCTAAGAAGCCATGAAAATACAGTGCACTCCTTACCTTTACTTCTATTTCTGAAGGAGGCTATGTCTTTCCCAAGACCTTATGGTCACTCTTGGGACAGATTCATAAAGGCGTTTTCAATATTTAGAAATATTTGCCTCACATTTGAAGCAGAAATGGATAATCGTTTTTCTGTATGCATCCAGACGTTCCACCTCATTTTTGTGCCCCCTCCCCCAGTCAAGAGTACAAACAAAGTCACAGCGGTGAAATCTAAAAAAATTCCCTACCGGTTCTGTGGGCGTGGCTTGGTGGGCATGACTTGGTGGGCGTGGTTTGGTGGTCATGTGATTGGATGAGCTCAAAAACCAACTTTCACGCTTCACACACAAGCAACCCAAAAGCCACACAAATGACTCAGACACAATGTAAAAGCACGCAAAATGGCCCCTGCAACAACAAGCATGAACCTCACAAAGCCACAAAGAGCTCAAAAACCAACTTTCACACTTTGCACAAAAATAACACAACTGACTCCTATACAACTGACTCACACACTATGCAGAAGCGGCTGGACTTCACACAAAATAGCCCCTGCAATAAGCATGAACCTCACAGGGCGAATAGTTAGTTTAAAAAAAATGCTTTAACAAAGTAAAAAAAAAAATTGACATTCCCAGCTCTCAGCTGTGAGTCGGCACTTAAAAAAAAAACTTTTTAAAGTCTTTTTTTTTACTTCCAATTGGGCGAATAGGTAGTAAAAAAATGTTTTTTTAAAAGTTTGAAAAAAGGTTCATCAGCTATGACAATCAGATGTGCCACCAGTGGGAACCTTTTTTTTAATTTACTTTTTTAAAGCATTT
>JANHFT010008483.1:23063-34430 GCA_032467955.1 Pseudoxenodon macrops
TATTCTATTCTATTCTATTCTATTCTATTCTATTCTATTCTATTCTATTCTATTCTATTCTATTCTATTCTATGGACTTTTATTACATTTGAATTTAGCGTAAGTTATATAAGCTTTACCTTTCCAGCATAATGATGAATGCCAAAACAGAGCTCTACTCGTTTAGGTCTCCAGAAGTATTTGCATCGCAAATTATCTTCAAATTTATCTGTGTATTTTTTTAAAAACAAAACAATATTAATGGCCCATTCTTTTGATGGCTGCAAGGACAACAAACCTTTTCACATTGGAAAAGATATAAGATGCTGATGATATCAGATTGGGAACCAAACTTGTACAATATACAGCAATGGCAAAAGTAATGGTATACAGTTGGTTCAAAATAGAAATTTAACTAAATTCAAGCAAGAATGGCTCCCTCATACATTACTCAGCAAGGCAAATTCAGATATTTGGGGTATAGTTTCAAAAGGGAAAGAAACCAAAATAGATGAAAGGAATACAATAAATAGAAATCAGAAACAATTCTTAACGTTTAAAATATGTATAGTGATTTCAGTCATCAGTCAGGGTACAATGCAAAGGAAATGTACAACTTGTAATCAAGTAGTTTCCTAGTAATACTTTAACTTATTTCTTCTTTTTTATTCTTTTGTATATATCAATGGACATTCTTCTCTCTTTTCCTATGTAACTATTAGTATTTACTTTTTTTGAATAATAAGAACTAGAAATATTAAAAATGCCCCTTTGTTTCGATTGCAAATCAGTTTCTTCCTGACCATATAATCAGAACTATTTCCCCCTGAATACTATCTGCAGCCCATATTGCTTTTTAGGTATTGTACATGGTTTTTTTTTGGAATTATTATTATTCAATATCGCTGTTTATGTTAAATACTAATTAGCTCAGCAACATAGGCTAATTACTTTTTTTTCTTTTGTATTTGTGTACAAAGCCCTCTCAGGCTGCCTTTTCAGTTGCATGGTAACTTTCCTGATTGCATTACTGAAGGACACAGCTGATTTTCAATTATCCAATCTCTGCATTCAGGAATTGTTGGGAAACTGTTTTGATACCTCTAGAAAAATATTAATTTTCTAACAACTTTCTCAATGGGATAAATACCAATTGGCCTAATGAGCAAAGACACATTAATCTAAAGATTGGTTACAAAATAGTTTTAAGCTGTTTCTTTCACTTATTTTTTCCACAGCTAGACAGGTGATAGTGCTAAAGAAGCATGGTTTATTTCTAATGGGAATAGGATTTTTTTTCCCCTCAGGTTTTAAGTGGCTATCTTTTCCTGCTGTGACTTGCTATGCAGCGAGTTTCACAGAAGCTCTGCTGTAAGGCTCAATTCTCTCCATATGTAATTTCTTATTCAGGAACTGCTTAGTCAGCAGAAAACTCTCAGATGTGGTTTGAATTCACATATCAGCTGAACTGATATGAATCCACTTGCTTTCATTAAAATAGCTAACAGTTTATTATATGGAGAAGATGTCTATCTATAATTATTATAAAATACTCAACCATTTAATCATTTGACTCCAAGAGTTTAATGCAGTCAGCTTGGATTTAAATTTTATCAAAGATACTAATTGTTCTCTTGCTTTTTTCTTCTGTGTGCATATATGAAACCATTTGGGATTTCTGAACATGTCATACCGACTAATGTTAGGTCTGTTGCTTGGGGAAATCGGCTTTCTTCATCCAGTAGAGAAAGTAGCCCCATTGGTTTCTGAAGGAACATATCTAAGAGTGGTCTGTTGTCTTCATAATCAACCAAGACAGCATCAATTCCTTCATTGTGATATTCCATCTAAAGTATTACAAAAGTTAGTAAGTCATAAATATCATTATGGGAATGTTCTATATTCAGCAGTCTGGCTTTTCATATTCATCTAGTTTGACGGGTGTCAAACTTGCGGTGTCACATTGCTGTCATGTGATCTATCGCTATGTTTTCCCCTGCGCGAAGCTGGGGTGGGCATGGCCTATGCGTGACTCATCTGGCCCGTGGGCTGCCAGTTTGACACCCCTGATCTAGTTGCAAAGCTGAGAAAAGAATAAGGTGAGCACTTTTCAATATGTTGCTGCTCAGTGAATTTTTTTTAATCACTATTTGGGAAATGCTTCTCTTATATTTGTTCCTGGTTTTCACATAACTAAAATTCATATGTTAGTTCTACTGATTTGTGAGGGGAAAGTCCCTTTTCTTCAACACAATAGCATACAACTGCATACAAAAATAATATATTACAAATGCATTGGTTAGTATGATACCATATTTTAATTTTTATATACAATATTGTGTTCGTATATAGAAGTTGCACGTGTGTCCGATAAATTCATATGGTGAAAACTTTTTCCCTTTCTGAGAAAACATTTATTTTCACAGAAGACAGATGAAGTCATAAACTTCATACCAAAATCATCTTCTTTGCTTCATTGGTCTTACAAGTCCCAAGCCGAGCCTGCAGAATTTGCTATCAAGTCAATCAAAGCTTACCTGCTCAAGTGCAAATATGTGCTGATTGAAATAAAACTGGATCTGCTCATTTGCAATGTTTATGCACAGCTGTTCAAATGAGTTCCTTGTGAAGTTCTCAAATCCAAAAATATCCAATATCCCAACATTCATTCCGCTTTCAGCATTGCTGTTTGAAAATGAACCCCAAAAAATTAACATCAAATATGATACTGTAATATGTTGTTGTCACTACTGTGAAGTAAGGTATTAAACAGAATTAAGTATTTTCTTCAGGGACAAAACTTAACACTGAAAATATGAGTGCCTTAAAGAAAAATAAAGTTCATTTCTCCACTATTGATTTGTAGTATCTTCTAGATTATGCAACCATCATTGTGCCAAACTAACAGTAATGTGGGCAGGCTATGATGATGCAATAAATCATTAGCGTGGAAATGATCAGATACAAAAATATATACACACCTAATAAATTAACATTTACCAATATAGGTAAACATTACAATGAATTTTCCCTACCAAGCAAACTTAACAATGGCTTAACTAATTAATTAGAAATTAGACATCTTTAAACTAAAGCTAAAGAACAGCTAATAACATTAGCAACTTGTGCTCTCCTGATATAGTGGATTACAACTTTATTCCTATACTCCAGAATGTCTTATATGTGGTTGTGTTAGTTGGACCTGATGGGAAATGAAATTCACAAATCTGGAAGGTTGTTTATCCCATGGATCAGTTCTTAGCAGTGTAGATCATCTACCATTCTCAAAGACATGTTGGCTCATGCCAGCCAAGATGAATCCATCCTTATTAGCCTCCCTTCTGCTGGAATTAATGGGTGGGAAAAATCATTCTGTTAATGCCAAGCTGGCATGGAATTAGAAACAGATTCAGATACTTTTCAAGGGAACTAAAGGGCACCAGATTCAAATATTTGCTTCTGATTTGCCCTTACAGGATAATTAGAGGGCTGATGGGCTAATATGCTCAGTCTTTCACTGGCAAAGCTTCTTTCTCTTAGCTGAGAAGCTTCTCCAACCCAACCAGGGTTTACCTTTGGACTCAAAATTACCAAACTTTTGAACGAAGGACACACTGGTATTGCTGTATTAGACATAGTTAAGCACAAAAAGTTAACGACTGGGACTGAATTTAAAGTTTACTTTATGCTGAAGATAATAAAAAGAAAAAGAAAACCAGAGGAAGATAAAAGATAATGTAATTAAAACATCTTCTAGTATCTTTCCAGGGAGGGACATGACTTTAACCCAAGTGAATCTCATTTACTTACTTAGTTAAATCCCAATCAAGTTTTTGAAAACCCTGGAGTTAATGTCCCAGGAACAAAAATGCATGGAAGCCATTATCTAAAACAAACAGTAAACTCTTGATGTAAAAGAAAAAGAGATGTGCAAGCATCAACAAGTAAATATGCAAGGCATTGACTGTTAACTTGCCATATATTTTTATCAGGTTGCAGCAGGGCATTAATCCGATTTACAATCCAACTGAAGAGTCGGCCATAAAGAGCCTTTGACATGGCGTCTCGTACATCAGCTGCTTTGTCCACAGTATTTGTTCGGATAATGGTCTCACCTCTTGTGACAACACAATGTGAGGTGAGAGCTTCCTGAAGTTCTTCGGAGCCAATGCTCAGCAGTGCAGCAGCTGAAAGACAGGGATGTTATAAAATGGGGGCCAGAGTGCTAGCCACCGGGCGTGAAATTAGATTTCCTGATCATATTCTGCATTAGGACAATTCAGAGATGTTAGCAAATATTTACCATTATCTAAGGCTTCCATATTGGGCACTTCACTTTTATCAGTTTGGTGTTGGGATGAAATGGCAGCAAATTCGATATTTCCTGTATTTAAGATCCCAGCCAAAATGCGATACACTGAATGCACTTCCTGAAAACGATAGGAAAGTCTGAAGTGTAAACTTTAACAGGTTACCAACACAATACTTTGGGGGAACACATACATTCTGAGGACGGATTGTTTGTATATAGTAATTCCATAATCCGAACGCATCAAGACATACTGTCTTTCTCAGATTATAATGTACATTCAACACCTTAGCATTTTTTGTCATTGCAAAAGCTGGAAGGTGCTAACATAATGCAGTCACACTTGATGGTCTCAGAGGATTCATATCATTAATCTTTTTCTTGACTTCAATGTGTACTTCTATCTTGTTTCCAATCCTATCTTAAATTGACAGCCTCTTCAACAGCCAGTTTCAATTGATTGATTGATTTGTTGATTAATTTGTTGGTTGATTCATTCATTCATTCATTCATTCATTCTGAGCAGTGACAGAATGTTTATTTTAACTCTTTATATATTAGTTTTATGTACAGGTTTCATTCTTTTTCTGTTCATAAAAGAAATCTGCCTAACTTGTGAGACTCTTTGCAACAAGATGGACAGCAAACAAATTTAACCAATAAACAAATAATAAATAAAACAAATGAACTAAGACTGTGCCAAGCAGATCCTAGAAATATCCTATTGCAATGTGAGCATCAAAGGCAATGTTCAAAGAGATTCTGGTGCATCAGAGAAGAAGACCAGATGGGATCTGGTAGGCTTGGGGGAAGGACTGGTAGGATCATGAACTGATCATGAATTTCTCAAACTGTATTCCTAAATACAGTTATCTGATAAAATGCCTAATCTTCAGTTAAATTACTAAGAAAACTTGACTTTTATTATTGTTATTGGCTTCAGAATTAATTATGTGACTCTGAGGCAATTTACATGTTGTTATTGGTGCCAAATATTGGTTCTTCTTCCTCAAGTCTAGTGTTGATTCACGTTTAGTAATTCTAACCCTATCCATTCCATTGCTGTTATTATAGTTCTACTCTCACTTGGTAACCACAAAAGGTATTCTGCAGTCCATACATAGAATTGTCCAAACCTGATCTGGCAGCCACCATTGTACTGATTCATATTTTCTTAGCAATACCATATTGAATAAGCCTCAATTAAATTTCCCACTGAAAAATATAAAATTTTAAAGCAAGGCCAATCTTATTCCGGTAACTATATTTTTTTTAAATCATCACTTACCTCTTTAGTAAATCCTATGATCCGAAAGCAATGCTGGATTGCTTCAAACTGAGTTCCATAGGATTCTTTATTAATAATATCATGCATCACCTTTCCTGTGCCATTTTCAATGTACCTGTGTAAAATACATAACTGATGTTGCAGTTCTTTTCATGTTCGTAGGTCTGGAATTAGCACAAGAATCTATGACCACATTGCTCCACAGCTCCTCTGACATAACTAAATACACGAAGATTGAAAAACCCAGGATTATGGATCTCATAAACCACTGCCTAACCACATACTCCCAATTTGATGGACAAATTTACCAATAAATTAAAGGTACACCTATGGGATCACCATTTTCAGGACTTATAGCGGAGGTCATTGTGTAACGTCTAGAACAGTGATGACGAACCTTTTTTTGCTCAGATGCCACGTAAAATAGCTCATGCTTGCGTGCCCACACCCATAATGCAATGCCCTCCCCTGCATATGCATGCACAACCACCACTACCACCTGCATTGCTACCCCCCATGCATGCGCACAGGTCTCACTGAGGCTCCTGGACTTCTGGTAGGCCCGTAGGGCTGTTTTTCCTGAAGCAACATTCCATCACGGGGTCTAGAAGTTATAGAGTTTCCACAAATACAACCCAAAATATGAATCAGATATGTAGATGACACCTTCACCATAATAAAAAAGGGACCAATTAGAGAACACCACAGAGCTGTTAACAACATCTTCAAAGGAATCCAGTTTTGTAGAGAAGACAAAAACAACAGCCCACTACCCTTCCTGGACAGCCTGATCAGCAGATACCACAACTGCAAACAAGAAATGTAAGTGCACAGAAAAACCACCCACCCCAACCAAGTGCTCCACTGCCAAAGCAACAACCCAAAACCCAAACTCCCAGAAAAGAAGCTGTGTAAGAACTATATATGGTTGAGCACAAATTTGCTGCAACAATCCTGGACAGCAGAAAAGGGGAACAGAGCTTCTATACAACATATTCCAACCAAATGGACATCCATGCAACTTTATCAAAAAAGGCCTGACTACTCAACCCAACACACAAAAACTAACACAAGCCCTAAAAAGAATAACACTGCCATACATTAAGAACATCTGAGAAACCACCAGCAGACTATACCACCACATGGAATTAATATTAGCACACAAGTCAAGTCAAGCTTTTCAAACCATCCTAAATATACCCAAAGAGTATATGGACGGAGTGAGCTCCCGTCACTGAACTCCTGTCACTCCATCCCTAGCTCCTGCCCACCCAGCAGGAAGAAAGCAGGCAATAATGCAAGTGGATAAATGGGGGGGGGACCTTTGTTCATGTGTGCAGAGAGTAGAAGCTAGCACTGGACCTGGCCACACGTGAGGCATTGCAACACGAGGTGAGGCAAGGCAAGGCCAGCAGAGGAGCCTGAGCTCCACTAACTAATTGATGTAAAGATAGTTTGCTTCCTCCCACCCAAACAGTGCATCAAGGATAGGTGAGCAAGCACCAAACAGAATGAATTAGAAATCTAGGCTGTCAGAACAGCATTGTGTCTAGCATGTGTAGATTTCCCTGACATTGTATGCCATACCCTAAATAAATAAATAAGCCAGAAAAAGGGAATAAAAAGACCAAAGCACCTCCCCACTAGCAATCAGCAACCAGATAAGCATAGATTAACTCCAAGATTAACACCAGACCAACAATCAAGTCAACAAGACCCCAAGCAAAGAACTGCCAAAAAAGCCAACAATAAACAACTCAACAAAAGAAAATCTAGGACTACCCCACCAATACCGATAGGGCAAGCCATTACTAGAATATAAACTGAAAACAAAGCCCACTCTTTATGAACACTGATGATGTTACCTAGTTTGTGTAATGAAACGTCTAGAAGAAAACAACCAAGCTCAGAGAGCACCAATGTATAGTTTCTGGAAAGTAAAATAATAAGGCTTCTTATTAAGTCAAATCCATGAATCATATCCCTTTTGATAAGCCTATACATAATTTTGAGACTGAACCAAAAGCTCAGATTAAATCCTTGTTGAAGAATTATTTCAACTAAATCAGTGAGCATATATTATGCTAACATACAATGTCTACTGGTTCAACTCAGATTGCAGCATCTCAATAAATATCTAGCTATTTCCAAGATATTGTTATACTCTTGTATAATCGACAAATGTGATCTTTAGGATAATTACCTACTCTAAGCTCAACCTACATGATTGGGAGAAAATGGGAAGCATATTATACATGCTGCCTTAAACGCCTAAATGAAAGATAGAAGTCTAATGAGTAAATCAATATTAGAAGGACAAGGCCTTGCAAAGAATTGAAAATATATTATTTTGCAGACTGTACAGAGACACATTTAACCTCTCATTCTTACCTCCTTTTCCCATTACTAACCATCATGACCAGCATATTATAGGCTGTCCTTTTAATTGGTGCTATTATTTTCAAAACAAAGATTCAGAAAAATACAGTTAGGTAAATGTTAGGTCAGTCTCAAAGTTGGGAGAGAGCAAGGCAAGGTCCATGAGAGATCAGAAACTAGAATACCCGAAGGCAAAATTTGGCCTAATATTGCTAATTACCCAAATAGCAATGTACCAATTTAAAACAATTCATTTGGCTTTGTTTGTCTAGAATGCTAATACATACCATTAACTTTATAATCATCCATTTTGGAAAACAGATTAAATTTGAGAGTGTGGCAAAACTATAATTAGATGAACTTTTTTTTATTTTTTATTAATTTAATTAAGCCTTATATAAATGATAGCATTTCTTCTTGCCTATACAGTTGTATACATGAGAGGACTACAGTGGATCTTTAAGATAAGTGAAACAATTAAGGCAGACTTTAAAATTTCTCACCAAAACAAACAGTTATTTAATACCTAGTTATTACTTGCAATAAGCACAAGTCAGCAAAAATTACCTGGGAGGCTTTTTCTCAGGGAGCTTATATTCAGAAAGTTTCTTCTGATGATAAAGACCAGCATAAATGTAGTAAAATATATGGAAGTTTTTCTCTCCTCTGTTAGAAAAAAAGAATTACTGTAGAGCACAAAATGTTATCTTTAAACTGAGAGATTCAACTAGTATATAAAACAGTCTCAGGAAGCAATAGTTTCCCCAAACCACATATGTTTATACCTAAAGAAATCCAGATGACTAGACTGCAAAATCCATCAATCTCAGGTCCCTGCTCTATAATTGAGGTGATGGAGTTCTATTCTCCATCTAGAATCAATAGAGGACACCAGGAGGGGAAAAAAGATTCTGAAATTTTGTTCTTGGCCTAAAACCAAGTTTTGCCTTTCTCTCAGTCAATTGCCATTCTTGTGAGCTGTGGTGGGAGTGCCTTAAATTTCTTAACCCTAATTTTTTTAACATTAAAATTAGATCCTGGGTTTTCTTGTTTTCCATCATCCTTGACTATTGGCCATACTGCCTGGAATGAAGGGTCCTGAAAATCAATATACCAGATTGATAAAGGCTGGTATATCTAATTCTGAATCCTCCAGGGGAATGCTAAAGCAGTGGCCCCCAACCTTTTGGGCACCAGGTATTGGTTCCCTGGAGAGAGGCTTTCTGTGGACTGGAGGGGGTGTAGTTTCATGTGCTGCCTGCATCCTGCAAATAGGGGTTCACTTCTTTGTGTGGCCCAGTTTCTAGCATGTCGTGGATCAGTGCCAGTCCATGGAAACCCATGGGGGTTGGGGATCCCTCTGCTAAAGTTTATTGAACCCTGGATTGAAAGGACAGAGAGCAAGGACAGAGTTTCTGAGAGCTTACTGGGTTTCTGCAGATGTTGGGTTAGACTTGAGGATTTACAGAACCCAAGAATTACATCCCAGTGCACAGCAGTGTTTAAGAGCAGCAACAACAAAACCCAATAGTTTACAGCAATGGTTCTCAACCCTTTCTTCACTGCGAACCCCTTTTACATACCTTTTCTGGCCATGGACCGTGGCCACGGACCCCCAAAACTTAACTCAAGATTTAAATCATAACATTTCTTCAAGCCTTCTCAGACCACCTGTGATGACATGCTCCACCCACCCACCCCTGGAGTCTGCAGACCACAAGTTGAGAACCACTGATTTATTTAACTTAAACTTAACTTACATTCTGGTTTATCTTTAACTTATATAGTCTTTCATTATGCAGCTTAATTATTTTCTCACAGCAGGAGAGATGGGAACCAGACAAATAAATAATTTTCAGGTTATTTGCCTTAATCTGGTAGGGGTGACTTGCTAAGAGGAACTGAACAATTACTATTAGCATTTCTTTCATTATATCTTTCGTAGTTTGGGATTACTGCCAGATATCTCTGAGCTTTGTCCTTTCCATGGAGGCCATCCTGGTGCCAAACAAATCTACCTTTCAGTACCAAATAAAAACTTGGCGTCCTACTCACAAAACTGAAACTTAGCATTCAAAACCTGACCATGCCTTTTGTCCATTAAGCACATTTCTGAGGTGGTTCCATTATTATGATGTGTCTATTAAATCAAATTATTCATTTCCCTGTTTATTTGACAAAATTTAATTCACCATGAGATTCTTTTAGAGCACATAGAATACAAATATGTTCAACAAAAATAAAATTAAATACTTTCAATGAAAGTACATTTTCTGTATGAATGCAAAAAAGATTATTGATAAGTGAATGTATATAGCACTATAGTTTTACTCCATATACAAATTAAGGCTGTTTGAATCATTTGGAAGGGTGCTTAATAAAGTGAAGGCATCATATATTTGAATCTGCTGTTCCAAGGATCAAAATGACTGCATCCCTTAGACAGCTCCTTCAAAGCCCTCCCCAGTTGCTTTGGATACGAGTAGCTGCACAGAAGTCATCTCTAGACCACGAATGGCACCTCAGCACTTCAAGCAGAAGTTTCAAGGTGCATTATGGTTCCTTTGCAAATTGCCTTTCCAAATAATTTGCACAGGACAGGTATTAATGCACTGAAGCCAAAATCATACTTAAAAGTCTCCAGCCTTTTCCAGCTGAAGGTAACATACTGTATAAAAAAATTATAACAAAAGCAATATTTTAAACAGAAAAGTCTAAATTATACCTACAAGGCTTGCTTTATAACTCTGGATTTTTCTAGCAGGTATTCTGAGATCTTTGCTCCCATTACAGCTCCAGTTGGTGTGAACATCATTTCCAAGTATTTCCCGAAACGGCTAGAATTGTCATTGATAGCAGTGCGGGCATTCCCAAATGCTTCAACTAAAGGGTTCACTTGGAGGATCTTCTCCCGCAAAGCACGGTTGTTTGCCTTCATAAACAGAAAAGGTAACAAGGAGTTTCCTTTATCAATTATGTGGCCCTCATATCCGTTTAAAACTTTCCTATCCTCACCCTGCACTGAAAGTGAATACGTCAGCAAGAGGCAGTTGAAAAGGAGACACAATCAAGAGCAAGATAATAAGAAACAAGAACAAAATAAAGACCCAGCATTAAATATCTATCTATTAATACTTTGTGCAAATTTGTCTGAAAAGAACCTTTCCTAATTTCTCTGGGATATAACCTAATGAAAAAACAAATATAAAAAGTTGTTTTATTATATACGGGTAAAAGTGAAGGTTCCCCTCACACATATGTGTTCCCGACTCTACGGGGTGGCGCTCATCTCCGTTTCAAAGCCAAAGAGTCAGCGCTGTCCAAAGATGTCTCCATGGTCATGTGGCCGGCATGACTAAATGCCAAAGGCGCACGGAACGCTGTTACCTTCCCACCAAAGGTGGTCCCTATT
>JANHFT010008483.1:38772-51198 GCA_032467955.1 Pseudoxenodon macrops
ATAATGTGCTGAAGCTGACCAGACTAAGGATGCTAGCCAGATGAATACCTGGTAGGCAGATTTTTTCCCTATTTTCCACCCCCAAAAATAAGGTGCCTCTTATACTCCGGTGCATCTTATACTCTGAAAAATATGGTATATATTTGATGTAGATTGATATATCAGTTTGGCAAGATTCAATCTATAGGTATAGAACAGGGGTGTCAAACTCAAGAGCTGGATCCGGGCTGCGGGGTGTTTAGATCTGGCATGCGGGGCCGCCCTGGAAACAATGATGGATCGGCCCGCAGTGCCTCTGCTGAGCTCTATTTTTGCTGGCAGAGGGTTGCAGGAGGCTGTCGCAGCCGAAAACGGAGCTTGGGAGTCTGTTTTCTCTGGCAGAGCACTTGGGCCACCACAGGCACCCCCGACATGAGTGATGTCAAGCTGGACATGCCCACCATGGCCACGTCCCTCTGCCCCCCTGAGGTCAAACACAACCCTGATGTGGCCCTCAATGAAATCAAGTTTGACACTCCTGGTATAGAACAATAAAGAACTCTGTTTGGAAGACTCATTATGTGTCTTTCTTGGTTGGGGACCTGTCAGGTGTGGCTGTTCAAATAGCGGTTCAACCCTATAACACCAGACCCAACTCACATTCAGTCAACTTTCAAACAAATATATTAGAATAAATCTTGGCTTCAGCATTTTTGAAATCAGGCTACATCACATCTGCACTTTTTATGATGTTTGGATGTACACTGCTAGTATGTGCAAATCCTTTGCATGCAGAGACAGCTGGGAGATAATTACAAAACAGCCACACAGATCTTAAAAAGAGATGCAGCTTTTTTATTGATTCTATCAGAGATGTAATACAGGAAAATGAGATTAAACCAATACACTGGAAAAACTCTTAATCAAAGGGAATCTAAGATGCCATTTGAAAATATACTGTTATTTACTTTGTATCCTACGGATAATTATTATCCATACAGCAAAAATTGTAGTCTCTTGAGTACACCCAAGCATGTGTCTCAATCTGCATATGTGGTCATATAAATATATATTCATGAAAGAAATGAACAAGGCATATGAGAAAAATAGTTGGGGGGAAAACTTAAAGCAATAGCACACTTTTATCGATTATCTCCTAATCACCTGCTTTCAACTTCCATTGTGGCCATATTACAATTACATTGAAATTAACTTATGCATGCAAACAGTATGTGCTCAAAAGGGCTCCAAAAATAAATAGCTTATAAAATATACAAGCTTAGCATAGATATCTGCCAGGTAGGGGGAAAGGAAGAAAACAGCCTTGTGGCATAGCGAGACAAACTTCACTCCTTTGAACATCATGGTGCTTGCTTCAGATCTTTCAGATGCTTCTGATTCTCAGTTCATAGGCCTCAGTTAATGACTCTAATTAGGATCAGGAACTTTGTCATTAAGCACATGGTCATGAAGGGGGGGAAAATCATATGACGTATGTGCTAACTTACAACAGCAGTTCTGGAAATTCGGGTTGTGGTTGATAAGCAAATCATGCAAAGTTACTAAGCATGCTGTCACGTGACTTCATCCTGCCTTCCCCCGTTGGCTTTGCTTGTCGGAAGCCTACAAATGGCGATTGTGTGAGTGTGGGATGCTATGACTGTAAATGTGCACTGGTTGCAAGGCATCCAAATTGCAATCATAACCTTAGGGATTCTGAGAGAAGCACAACTCAAGGACTGGCCAGAAGTCTCCTTAATCAGCACTGTCATAACTTTGAACAGTTGCTGAATAAATGGTCGCTAAGTGAGGACTGCCTGTATTTTTATATTTGTGGATGGTTTTGATACAGATTTAATTGTAACGGGCCCAATTAATCACTGAAATGTAAACTAATCATGACTATAATTGCCTTTGATTTCAGTGGCTCAATCCTAGATAGGATTAACATTAAAACCAATCTATTATATTCTTAAATATACTTTATTGAGAATCTCACATAGTAATTTCTATTACCAGCTATATTTAAAACACAGTTGTGACCTTCATGATTCAAAAACTCATTAAATTCTATACAACGCATTTGACAAAGTTTAATCAATCCCAAGTTTTTTTTTAAAAAATGCAGCGTTTTCTTACGTCATGCATATAATTGTAAGTATTTAAAAAACAACTGTTTTCCTACCTGGTCTTTATTAAAAGTAATCATGCCTTGGTAAGCAGCATCTGCAGTTGCAAATATGTGGGGTGGGTTGGAGGAACGCTTCACACCATGATAAAGCTTGGAAAACTAAATACGAAATCACACTTGTCAAAACACTGCACGTGAACCAGGCAACTAGAAAATACATATCAAAACACAAAGAGGCAGAACCACCAACTCCTGCATATGATTTCTCTCCATCCATAGTTAGCTGTCTTAGATCAAATTGTTTGCCAATGCAGATAAATGTCCACTCCAAATGGCAATACCTTTGCAAAAAACCCAAAAAGGTTTCTATTTCATCCTTTAACCGGGAGATATCAAAGACTGAACCCATATTCTTCTTCTGCCCTTATATTTCCTCCCAACATCCCTTCTATATGATGTTTTTTTTAAAAATAGTGAATGGCTAAGAGAAAACAGATACCATAGTATCTTCTCAGCTAGTCTGGAAGGGTAGGTGCACTCTGGATTCCTTCGATTAAACAGTGTCACTGTTGAAAATGCACTTTCTGTGCAAGTGCCTTCTGGAATGAGGTCACCCTCAAGATCCAAATAGTCCCCATTCTACTGGTGTCCCAAAGACCCTGAAGATATGCCTCTTTACCCAGGCCTTTGGTAAGGATGATTTATGCTCCTTTTCTTCTTTCCCTTGTTCCTATCCTGGTTTATTTTCTCTGTCACTTTTGCTTCTTTTGGTGTTGTTTTGTTTCACATTCTTTGTTTTAAATGTTTTTAACACTTTGTATTCAGGAAAACCTTCAATATATTCAGTGCATCTTCTTCAGTGCCCTTCAGATACTCTTCCAATGCCCTTTCGTCTTCTTCAACTGTATTATTTATGGCCGGGGAAGTATTGGTACAATTTATTACCCTAACTTAGTATTCTTTATTCAAAAATACATTATTAAGAAGCACCCTCCATCAATTACTATTGTTAATAAAGGAAAACAATATGATCACCTGATCATAAATAGTTTGAAAAGCAGGATTCCAGCTTCTTTCTTACCTGTGGAGAATATATACTGAGATTTTGGAAGGGGTTTAATGCTATTAAAATATCTCCAACGTAAGTATAAATTTGTAAATCTCCATATCGCTTCTTCAGCTGATAAATAATTGTATCCTGAAAAGATCACAAGTTTCACAGTTAAGCAATATTTCTTGGAAACAAGCAATAATTTCCAGTATTATTTGTCACTTCTGTCAAATATTAATTGCGCTAAATCAAACCATTGTGTACACAGTCTTGTATCTTCCTGAAATATAAATTTATAGCTATGCCAAGTAAAAAGCAATATGTCTGTCTGGTAAATTTTAGTTATATAGGTCAGAGAAATGAATTGTAGATGTCATCGTTCAAATGTATGTTTGGAATATACACAACAAAAATAATTCTAGTTTGTTTTAATTCTACCCATGAAGCTAACTTTCTCATTTCAAAAACAGATTATCTACAATTATTTCTATTTTATGTATTTATTTATTACAATTTGAAACATTTTACTACAGTTCAATTTTAATGAAGACAAAGCAGTTTTACATGCCGGCCACTGCTGAAATCTATTTCCATTAACTGTGATGTATTTTGACAAAACCTAAGCATTACATTTTTCAAGTAAAATTATAAAAAGAAAAACAATGAACTGAGTTGCCAATGTATTGTTTTTCCATCGCTATGCCTATTTGTTCATTTTTATTAGATACAGGTAGTTCTCAAGTTACAACCACAATTGACCAATATATATGGAGAGGGAGGTTTAAGCATTGCCCTCTTTCCTTTGGTTCACAAGTTGGTTTCTAAGAGCCAAGTTACTTATGAGGCTGGCAGCAGGAATGTGATTTAAATGCAAGCGGTATAGGGAAGGAGTATGGAAATCTTTCCTTTCTACCCATAATTGCTGCACTGTTTTTTCTCTCTCAGTAGTGGTCCAGAGATATATGAGAGCCCCACACACTGGGGAAAGAACAACTGAGACATAGAAGTGATCAGTAATGTGTAGAAGGAACTCCATTTTTGCTTATTCATGCTGCATTTTCCATCTTCCACTCCTCCTCACAATTTGTTCCCCAGCAAGCGTTCGTAATCCCTGAATTTCCAGCAATTATCCATATTAGCTGGGAATTTTAGAAGTTGTAATCTCAATAATATCAAGGGGATGCCATGTTAGAGAAGATTGGTCTATAAATGAAAGAAAACCATGACCACCTCTGATTTGGCTCATTACTATGGTAGTATCTGCTTCACTGTTGTATCAGAATAATATATGCGGCAGGTTTTTGGGGTTACAGTTTATGCCTGTGCACATTCCAAAGATCATATAATAGTTATGGGAAATTTAAATTTTTATATAAAGCTCACATAGACAGAATCATGCTCCCAAAGAACGGGGATGGCATGACCATAAAAGGATGATTCAACAATGGAGGAGTTGAACCTCTCTTGCTCTTTTTTGCCATTGTAAAGAAGAGGCTTCAAGTCTGCCATTCATCATTTCTCAACCTCTCATGGCATACATGTTCGGAAATACCTAGTACAGATTTTGTCTCAGGCATGAACTTTGGCATATATGCAACTCTCAAGTTTGTGTCGGGGGAAACTGTAGTGCAGTGGTGTCAACCTCAAGGCCTGTGGGTCGCATCCAGCCCATGGGGTGCTTATATCTAGCCTGCAAGGCTGCCCTAAAAACAGTGAAGGACCGGCCTCCAGTGCCTCTGCCAGTGAAAAAAGAGCCTGGGAGGGGCGTTTTTTCTGGCAGAGTGCTGGAGGAGGCCATTACGGTAGAAAACGGAGCCCGGGAGGGCCACACATGGCCCTCTCGAACTCAGTTTTTTTCTGGCAGAGGGCTGCAGGAGGATCCCCACAGTCCTGCCCAGGCCACCACAGGTGCCCCTGACACCACAGGTGCCCCTGACACAAGTGATGTTGATCTGGCCATGCCCACCATGGCCATGCCCCCCCTCCGAGGTCAAACACAACCCTGATGTGGCCCTCTATGAAATTAAGTTTGACACCCCTCCTGTAGACAGTTCTCGGGAGGAAGGGAGATGATCAAGAAGCAGTATGCTAAGGTCAAGAGAAGGAGAAGACAGCAATCATCCTCCTTCAGACTTAAACTGAAATTTTGAACTTCCTGAAATGAAAAGGACGTTCATTGAAAAGAGGGGACATCTGATTCAGGTTTCTGAGACTTACATAGCAGAGCCAGTTCTAGACATTTTGCCCGCCTAGGCAAAGTTATATTTTGTGCCCCCTATGATTTGGCTCATCTTTCATTTTTTTCTACAAATCTCAAAAAATCTTTTGTTTTTTCTTTTCAATTTTTGAGTGTTACATTTCAGATTTTCAGCCTGGATATGTTTTTTTCCCTTTTCTCTGACCCGTTCACCCTTTTTACCCAATGTCATTTTAATTACATTAGCACCCACTGTTTTCATATAGCAATAATTCTTTAAAATTATATTTAACCCTCCAGCAAGCATACAGGCTCATGGAATGCGCTGTTACTTCTTTTTGCTTTTTTATTTGTTTTTCAGAAGTCTTTTCGATTCTGGTACTCTTAAAATTTGGTCTCCCTAGGCTAGTGTCTACTTGGCCTTAATCTAGAGCAGGCCCTGATGGGTAAAAATAGTTAATTACATAGTCAGAACTCCATTCAATTGATCTTTGTAGATGCTGCATTTAATCTCATTGCATAATGGTATTTTCTGTCAGCTGGAATCAAAAGTTCAGGGGATCTATATTAATGAACTCTAAAAATACCAATTTCCCTTACTGGTAATTAATAATTTCCAACTGCGATAGGTTGGGTGACAGTTCCTACCTAGACTGAACTTTGTGGATTAGTCAATGAGATACATTTGTTCCTCTCTTATGATAATGTTTAATCTTTTTTTTTCCTTTTAGTTTAATGTACTCTGGCTTGCTTTAAGAGACCCCTACTGAGTTGAATGGCTTTCTAAATCTAAATTATAAACAAATAAAACTTGTGGTATGGCAAAAATATATTTATTGTTATATATTTTATTGGATTCTACCAGCCAAACTGCCGATCTTTCTGATCAACAAGCTCAGCATCTTAGCCACTGAGACACCAAGTAATGGAGTGAGCTCCTGTTACTTGTCCCAGCTTCTACCAACCTAGCTGGTCGAAAGCATGTAAAAATGCAAGTAGAAAAATAGGGACCACTTCGGTGGGAAGATAACAGCATTCCGTGAGCCTTCGGCATTTAGTCATGTTGGCCACATGACCACCGAGACGTCTTCGGACAGTGCTGGCTCTTCGGCTTTGAAACAGAGATGAGTACCACCCCCTAGAGTCGGGAACAACTAGCACATACAGTGGAACCTCCATCACGACCATAATCTGTTCCAGGACTTCCGTTGGCACCTGATTTGGTAATGAATGGAAACAAGACTGACTACGCATGCACACATACACACAAAAATGGCGCTGAAGGGGAACTCGTTGGGCAGGGAAAATTGCCGTGGCTGTGTTTGATCGTGAACCGAAGATATGTTTGTGAACAGAGTCAAACATTTAACGGATTTTTTCTTCGGAAACTTATTTGGTTGTGGACTGACGCGTTCGTGAACCGAGGTTCCATTGTATATGCAAGGGGAATCTTTACCTTTTTATTTTGTTGGATCTTTTTTGTGTTTGATTCATTTGCAGATATTAGATCCTGGATCAAAACACCACTGCATCTTTTCCAATATTGATTAATCACATTTCAATATTTAGATCTAAATGTTTTATCCTTGTGTTAAATTAAGTTTAATTTTGCCTATAATCTATGAAACTTTGGTTTATCATCAAGGGGGAAAGGGTAATGCCTCTAGGCCAGGGGTCTGCAATCTTAAACATTCAAAGAGCCATTTGGACCCATTTCCCACAGAAAAGAAAACACTGGGAGCCACAAAATCTGGGTGGGTGTGCCCAACTCAACGCCACTCACTTCCATCAGTCACATGACACACACCCCAGCCACACCTACCCAGCCGGTCACTAGGGCAAAGAACCGGTTGTTAAAAGACACAGGGAACCACAAAGCCCTTTTGACATCTCTCTCTCCCTCCCTCCCCCACCTCTCTCTATATCTGTCTATGTCTCTCTCTCTCCACACCCTCTCTCTGTATCACTCTGTCTCTGTCCGGGCCAATTCTCCATCCCCCACCATTGCCCTTACCTTTCAGGCCAGGCGGAGTGACTGGGAGGGGAGAGCGAGGGGTGGGGCCAGCCAGTGGTGGGATTACCCAACAGGGAGCCACAGCAGAGGGCCCAAAGAGCCACATGCGGCTCCAGAGCCGCAGGTTGCTGACACCCGGGTTAGGCACATACGATATCTTTAGACACAAATCAGCAAGCTACATTTTAGCACAACCTACAGTGTAGTTCAATCTACCCTCCTATTTTATGAAATGCTCTTTCTCCTACTGATCTGAATTACACTAGATATTAACTCTTCCGTAGGATTTTGATAGGAATCCAGTTCTGTAACCATAACTAATAACATCCTTACCCAACGTTTCTGACTGAAAGAATGCTATATTATAAACGTGTCAGGTTTCTTCATTCTGAAGATACTGCCAAATTCGGTTCTCATTGCATGCACATTTAGCATACAGTGATTATTGCCTGGTTGTAAATGTGATATCATTTTGGAAAAGAAAAAGGGAAAAGAAAAAAAGACTAGATAACCTGGAATGCCTTTTTGATGATTTAGAAATTTGGGGAAAGTGAGGGTGAGAATTCTGCCAAGAAGATAAAACGCTACTTACTACTTACTGTTGTTTTCCATCTGAAATTTCATTTGAATAAATATGACTCTTGGGTTAAAAAGAACAGTAAGGGAAATGTGTGATGAACAAATGTTAGGACTATTCTCTCATTAGAAAAAACAGCTATAGCAACTGCCATATGTGCCTGTGTTTATGTGTATGTAAATCTCATGCCTCTATATCTACATCTGCATCTACATCTCTGAGTAAAGTTATAATCTGCACCAACTGGCAGAGGTCTGGGCCATTCAATCACAAAGGCTGTTTACTTGCTGCTGAGTCAGTTGTCACGTAGGCCCCTTAGTAGTACCAACATTCAATTACTTAACCTACCACCTGATGGAAACTAAAGATAATATCCCAATATAATTCTTTTCATTGCATCTCGGAGTTACAAATCTACCTTCCCATCATAATTACAGCATTGAAGAGATATAAAATATGTAATTTACAGAAATGTAGGAGCGCAGCCAAGTAGAGGCAGATTGACAGAACCTCTTAATATATTTGAATCCTTTATGGATCCCTCGTTGTTTAATTTTTACTTCCATAGGATAAATTTTGCTTTCCCTTTAGCCCCCTAAATCAGGCTAAATTACAACCTAGTCCAGTAACTTATTTCTTGTGTCTATAAACTCAGATGTTTATAGGAAGTATGTAAATAATGCAGGATAACAATAATTTTCTCATATTGTTGTAGGTCAGCATTTGGAATTCACACTTTTTAAATATAGAACTAAGAATATCAGGCTAGTAAACAATGACAGCTTCAAGGCCCATAATAACCATGCCCTGATTATTATGAAGTGAAAAGTAATCACCATGTATGTTGCTATTGTACAATTTGATTTAATTGTTTATATACAGTATATCCCACCTTTATTATTTTTGCAAATACATCAAGGTGGCAAACATATCCAACACACCTTCCTCCTTCTGTTTCCCCCAAACAACAACCCTGTGAGGTGGGTTGAGCAGAGACAAAGTGACTTGGCCAAAGTCACTCAGCTCTAAGGTGAGAACTTAGGGCTCCCACTTTCTAGCCTGGTGCCTGAACTATTAGACCAGGGGTGGGTCCCACTTATCTTACCTATCAGTTCGGGTCGTGTCGGAAGTGCACATTTTGTACATGCGCGCTTGCTTCGCTTGCACCCCCATCACAAAAACCCTCTGCGCATGCTCAGGAGGATTTGCACATGCACAGAGGGTTATTTTTTAGGCAATTTCAACACGGAGGACCGATTTCAAGCTGGTTCAGTGAGCGGGAGCAAATTTCCGCTAATGGTTCTATAGAATCTGTCCAAACCAGCAGCAACCCATCATTGCATTAGACCAGGGGTCGGCAACCTTAAACACTCAACGGGCCACAAAGGTTCTAACCGGAAGCCCCCTGTTCAATTCTGGAGCCGACTAGAAGTCTGGTTCCCCTACCATAGAGTCTCCTCCTAGCACAGCATCCTTTTTCCTGTAAGGACTGGATGTCCGGTACCCGCACCATAGAGTCTCCTCCTAGCACGGTGTCCTTTTTACTCTACCTGTCCTAACCAAAAGCCCTATCAATTGTGGAGCCGACCGGCAATAGGGAGCCACAGCAGAGGGATGAAAGAGCCACATGCGGCTCCGGAGTCACAGGTTGCAGACCCCTGCATTAGACCAACTCAAAAGAAATTTATAATTAGAAGGAGCCATAGGTAATTAAACTCAATCCTTGCTTAGCTCAGAAATCCAAATTAACAATTTCCTGACACAGCTTATCTGGCTTCTGTTTCAAGATCAATAAAGAGCTTACTGCTTGTGTAATTGATTGATTGATTTTACTGATAAATGTATATGGCTGCCTATTTTATATACATGACTCTGGGCAAGTAGCAATTAAAACAAAACAAGGAATAAAGTAAAATGCAACCAATGATTAAAAGCATAAATAACAAGACAGCATAAAATAGATATCCATCAAGAGAAATGATCTCATAAGTAAACTGTAAACAATTCCCATGACATTGCTCTTTCTATTAGAAACATTTACTTGGCATTTAACGGGAATCTCTCATTCTGTAAGTTAAACCATTAACAGCAGTAGTACTTGTAGCAGTAGTACAGGGTCACCTGAGTAGTGCTCCTGGTTCCTGTAGTCTGCAATTTTTCCCCCCCATGGAAATTCATTCCTACTCCCACACCATTCAAAGGGTGTTCATCCCAAATTGTAGAGCTAAAAGTCTGTAGATATTATCAGCCATTGTCCCAAAGGACACAGATAAACCTCCAAGTGCTTCAACGGCCCTCTCAAAGGATGCAAATGACCAGCTGTCTGCAAGGAGTATAAATCCTTCCATCCCTTCCGTTATTCTGTCAGAGCTGAAGAAGCTTCTTGGATGGGAAGCGAAACGTCTTCAAAGAAAAAACAAGAAAGTCCACTTGTCTCCTGAAAATAGCACCCTTGTGAATTGTAGAGGTTTACCTAATGAGTTCCTAACAGAGTCAGAATTTGAAATGGAAACTTCTGCATTCACCACTTAGCCACAGCATAATCACAGGACCAGAGCATCCACACATACGTACATACCTGCTTAGCACCCACCACTTTGGATCCGTTTGATTTTAACTGTATTATTACTGAATGTATTGTGGATTGTATTTTCTCTTGTTGCAAACCACCTTGTGCACAAAAATAAACAGCAACGTGAAACAAACCTTGAAAAACGATTTCAATAATTTGTGGTTTCAATATAGGTAGTCTTCAATTTATCGCAATTGAGCCCAACATTTCTGTTAATTGAGCTTTGCACTATTTTAGACTTTTCTTGCCAGAGTTGCTAAGTGAATCATTGCAGCTGATAAGTTAGTAAACTTATTGTTAAGTGAATCTGGCTTCCCCATGAACTTTGCTTGTCAGGTCACAAAAGGAGATCACACAACCCCAGGAGATACTGCAACTATCATAAATATGAACCAGTTTCCAAGCATCTGAATTTTTTTTTCCTTTCAAGTTTTTTATTTTCCATAAGATTAATTTTCACATTTCATTTCCATCAAGCATCTGAATTTTTGATCACATGATCATGGGAATGCTGCAAAGGTCATAACTATGAAAAATGGTCATAAGTCACATTTTTCAGTGCCATTGTAACTTTCAACGGTCACTAAACTGTTATAAGTCAAGGATTACCTATAATAATATTTATTCAATAATAATAATTGAAATCAAAAAATGGTGGTTATAACTGCTTCATTTCAATACTGCAAATGTTTATTTCTACTGGCTAGCGTGAAAATATTCTGTTTAACAACAAAGCTTTTCTTCAAGAATTATGTTACATTTTCTGCAATAAAAATATTTTTATAATTCAGTTCCATATCCTGAGATCCATAATCTTCTATTGCACTCTCTCTAGAGGTGAGAACGATAGCATGTGAAATGTGTCCATGCTGGCTGGGTAATTTTGGAAGTTGAAATTGTCCTCATCTGCACGGAGAAAGTTGCCTTAGACATAACATGGACATGGAAGTTAATTTAGTCTTTAGAGAAGACCATTGTAACTGAGCTTTGGTGTTTTTGTTTGACTATGAGTATTTATTTTGTATGCCTTTAAAAAGAATTCCTGTGCAGATGTAGCATTCGGTTAAATCTTGTTTGCAATACCATTTATTGCCCTACCAGGTATAATTCTGCAAACCTGAAATTCAAGTGCCTTAATGAGCGTGAAGCCAACAGTTTTATTAGCTCTGTTTTACCTTGTCTCTCATTTTTTATGATGATTCCTAAATCAGTTTAAATGTTCACCATATTGATGCATCACATCCTTGAAAACACCTGCCCCTATGTTGTTAACGGATTATTATTAGGTATAAGTAAATGCTGTGAGTTCGCTCACCAATAAAACATTTATAGCAGGGTGTGTTAGACTAAAAATACAAATTAATCTCGGGAGCACAACAGTAGAAATTGAAAGGCCGTTTTTTTAAAAACAATGTTCGTTTTGAATGCATTATTCAAGCGCTGGAGAAAAGATGTGAATTTTGTAAACTCTGAAAAGGAATATAGTTGTAACCCCAAAGATGACCAGACCTCTGTAGTTATCTAGACAAGAGTGCAGAATAATTTGCAAAAATCATAAATTCTGTAAAACACGTAACACTATATCTATTTGTTTTATAGTCTGGATAACTGACCTAGAACAGCTCTTAATGTAATAATCTTCGGATACACTGAATGTATAATTGCCATCCGTCACAGTAGGCATTCAAAATGGAAGTTATGAAAATGATCATCTAATACAGGAGTGTCAAACTCGATTTCATTGAGGGCCGCATCAGGGTTGTATTTTATCACAGGGATCAGAGAGGGTGCGGCCAGGATGCTTGTGGCCAGCTCGATGTCACTCATGTAGGGGGCGCCCATGGTGGCCCAAGCACTCTGCCAGTGAAAACAGGCTCACGAGCTCTAACGGGTTCCTGCAATCTA
>JANHFT010008488.1:0-10233 GCA_032467955.1 Pseudoxenodon macrops
ATATGTTGCACTGGTGGTCTCATTAGTAGGAGTCCCAAGGCTCATTGTGTGTAATTTTAAAAATACTAAATAGCCTGGATTGCACACTGGCTAACTACAATTTGGCCTCAAAAAAGTAAGAGTTAGGGCAGGTTTAGTAACCATCTCTTGGAAATAAGTAGCCTGTAATTTAAAGGAAAACCATGACTGTGAAGAATTTTGGGACTTGTGCTTGCTTGAAATCTGACTGGAAGCTCACAGAAAGTGATATCTGACCTCTGAAAAATAATTGACATATAAAAGTGGATACTGTAAATTTCTTTCCAGAACTTCTGCCCTGGCTTCCAGCCCCTTCATGGTTGAAATCTAAAGATAAACATTCATCTTCTTCCAATCCATCTTCCTTTAATATATATTCAGCATGTAGGTTGAACAAATAAGGGAGAGTATAGAAACTTTTATCTCTCTCCTTTGCCAACTTGGATCCAGTCTGTTTTGCTATCTTCTGCCAATACTGTGGTTTTCTGACCTGCATAAAGACTGGCTCCAAGTTTCTCATGAGGACAATGAGGCTTTCCACATTATTATTTTTTCTAAATATATTCCACACCTTGACATGATTGACAAATAAAAGTATTTCTATAATCAATGAAGCACATAGCATTTGTTTGGTATTCTTTAGTTTTCTTAATTATCCAGCAGGCATCAGCAATAATGACTTGTGTTTCTGGGTTTTTTTCTAAAGCCAGCTTGAACATCTGGCATCTCTTTTGCCATGAAGATTTCTAAGATGCCTTGGATGATCTTAAGTATTATTTATGTATTTATTGTATTTATATAGCCACTCAACTTACAATCAAGTGACTCTTGGTATTGTATTTTGCTGGCATGTGAAATTAAGGGTATTGTATAATAGTTATTGTGTTAAATCTCCCTTTTTTGTGCAGAGTATGGAGGATGGCCTTGATGGAGAAAGAAAAGACCTGTTACCAAAGCAACAAGCCAATAAGTGTGGCTTAATTCCATACAAAGATAAGATATTTACAAAAGCATTAGGCATCCCAATTATTATTTCAACAAGCAATTTTATTGCTCCTTCCAGTTTGCAGTATGTTCTAGATTCCATTTAATAATTTTTGTGAACTTATGAGATTCAGTTTTTGTGAAACTTGTAAGATGCAAACCAAACTTATTCCAATTCTTTGTGCTTTCTCTAATATGTTGACACCAAGCAATCTTGTGCAATCAGGAAACTGTCCTTTAGCTCTTGGGAAAATTATATCCTTTTGTGCAGCAAATTATTTGGGTATCCTGATATGGATTATCCTATATCCTCAGCATTAGGGTTTTATTATTATTATTATTACACCTTAGGTTTAGAAAGATTTTACAATGCTAACCCTCATCTTTACCTTTTGGATGGAAATCTGAAACCTACAATAAGTTCATTAGTGAAATGGCCCAGGACACTGATTATCTATAAATGGTGGAGTTGCAAGTTTGATCATTTAGTTAATTGAGAATATTAAGGCAATGGTTCATGACATCATCATCTCTCTGCAATCTAGTTATCCTTTCCCCCCAAAAAAATAAATTAGTTTCTATTTTCTTTATGTGGATTGTGATTTGTGTTTTGATTGCACCTCAGTATGGCATAAATAAAAATAACCAACTGATATAGGCTAACCTTATTGTGTTGGGACTTTTTATTTGGCCCCTGTTAATAAGGAACTAAGGAGATTCTCCAAACAAAATGAGACCAAGGCAAAAGTAGGGTAAACATTTTGTGCCTAAACTTGTCTCTGTTTCTCCAAGTGTCCTGCATTTGTTGAACATCATGAACAAAGATATTTAAAAAATAAATGAAAATAACTCCAGGACTTACTATATTCACATTGAAATTATCACTAACTGGAATTTTTAAATCATTGCTGGACTTTTATGAAGTGGATTTGTTTGGTAAAACAAGCAAACAAACAAATTCCTGGTTCATTTGCCAGCTCGTCAAGGCAGGGATGACAGGAAAGAGACACAACAAATACTAGAGGTCTTATTGATATGGACTGGGATGTCAAACTCATGGCCCATGTGATGGGTGCGTCATGTGCTGGCCACCCCCATCCCCAGTTTAGTGAAGGGGAAAAAATAACGATATGTCACATGATGACAACATGACATTGCTAGTTTGACACCTGTGGACTATAATAATAGAAATGTTAGGATAAGCCTAAAAACATGGCACAATTTAGCCAGAGTTCAGTTCTTTCTCTGCTTATACATAACAGATAGAATCTTGACAGATGAAATCCTTACTACTTTCAGACTAATGGAGACTGGGAGATTCTAGGGAGAATTTATCCAAAATGTATGTCTCCTGTCCATTTCTTAGCTGTGCTACCTCTTGCTTCCCCTCTTCTACATTTTTGGAATGTGCTCCCTCCTTCCCAGGAAATTGCTCCCTCATTGTGGTCCTTCACCTCAGCTTTCCCTCTACAGGCATCATCTCTTAACATGAATCTTGAAAGCCTAAGAACATATTTTCTTTTTCCTCTTATACCAAAGAGTGTTAAGATGAGACAATCTTGAGTTTCTTTCTCACACTTCCTTGTTTTCCTGGATAAAACTTGTTTTACTAATTGTTACTGTATTTTTCCCCTAAAGTCATTCCACTGCTTCTCTATACTTGTTTATGGAAATATTAAAAATAGAAAGAACATGAAAAGTCATAAATACTCAAACAAAGCAACCTATATTTTTGACAATTGTAATAACACTCTCTCCAAGAATTAAAAAGAGCAGATAGTAGAACAAAACGAACCCCCCTGTCAGCTGAAATCATATAAAACCTGTAATATATTTGTTGGTGACAGAACCTGCATCACACAGCTGACAAATATCACCTCTCTTTCCTGATTTAAATAAATCAGATGTGCAGAATGGGACTAATGCTAGTGTTTTTGAAAACAATATATAGTTCACTTTGAAAACAGTGCATATAAGAAGTTTGAATAAGACCTTGTGATAGGATGTCTTAAGGTTTTCAGTCACAGAAGTTCATTCCTATCATAGATCCCAAGCCACACTAACAAGTCATGGTTTCTTTACCATTGTAGTATGTGAGAGATGGTGCTGAGAAGGTTTAAATAGAAGGAAGGTGTATTAGTTATTTAGCTGCAATGTGGAATAGAAAAGGCAATCATGACAGCCTTAGGAATTGCTCTTCAACAGTTCCGCACATCTAGGTCAGGGGTGTCAAACTCAAGGACCATAGGCCACATCTGGGGTGCTTAAATCTGGCCCATGGGGCCAGCCTGAAAATAGCAAAGAACTGGCCCGCGGTGTCCTGTTTTGGCTGGCAAAGTGGTGCAGGAAGCCAACCAGGCTGAAAAAGGGGGTGTGGGAGCCTGCATGCTGGTCCCTTGTGCCCCATTTTGGCTGGCAGGGTACCACAGGAAGTGTCTATCCCACATTCTCCCATCTCCCCCAGCTTGCCCACGGAGGAGAGCTACAATGCTGATGCGGCCCTTGAAGACACCCCTGATCTACAGGTGACAGAAGGTAGAAAGGGTCACACCCAAAGGACATCCATCTCAGAAAATTTCATAGAAAAGAAGAGAGCCAAGGACAACCAAAGTGAGAGCAACTGGGAATTCTCTTACAATCAGCAAGCCCAAAAACAAATAGCCACAAAGTCTACACTACCAATTGAGAGCTAAGAGAATATTTCTATGCATGATAGGAAGGATAATTGTAAAACCTGGGAACAGAGGAGTAAAATCAAAGTAAGATTAAGCTATAGATATAAAAAAACTAATAACATTTAAGAAATTATAGCAATTTAATAAAACTGGGGAGACGGTTTGTTGTGGTAATGTAACACACAATACTGAGCAATTTTTGATTCCTGTTTAGTTTGTCAATAATCTGATAATAAAAGCAGTTGCTCCATCAGTTTACATGCATTACTTGATTTGTTGCCATCCCAACATGACAATCATACATGAGATGAACTGATGTTTCTTCTGCAACTGAAGCCAAAAAGGCTATGGAGGACAATGTCAGTGACTGAAAAAAGATGGGCTTTGTTCTTAGAAGCCCAAAGCAGCCAATAGAAGCTTGGTAGATCCAGGTCCTTGTTTGTTTCATTAACCTAATAGTTAGGCTTAGGGCTGTGATGGCAATCCTATGGCACCCGTTCCACAGGTGGCACTCAGAGCCATATTTGCAGGCACAGGAACCATTGCTGTAGATCAATTCCAGTGTGCATGCATGCATTGGTCAGCTGGTTTTTTTGGCTGGCCACGCCCCCTCCCCTCCTAGGAATCTCCATGTGGCCCATTTTGAGGTAAGTAAAGGACTCACACGGAGGCTCTGGGAGGGATTTCTGGCCTCCAGAATGCCTCTGGGGGGTTGGGGGAGACCGTTTTCACCCTCCCCAGGCTCCTAGAAAGCCTCTGGTGCCTGGGAAGAGCAAATATTGGACCTTCCGGCCCCATGGAAGTCGGAAAACGGCCTGTTTCTGGCCTCTGGAGGATCTCAAGGGGGTGGAAAAGGCCGTTTTCACCCTCCCCAGGCTCCTAGAAAGCCTCTGGAGGCTAGGAGGGTGAAAAACCCACCCTACCATTGTGTGCCAAAAGGGGGGGCAGTGCTCATGCACTGGGGTGGGCCGCATTGCATTAGTGGTGTGGGCACGAACCTCCCCACGCTTCCCACACTTTTGGCATGTGATGGCAAAAAAGGTTAGCCATCACTAGTTTAGGATATTACATCATGTTCATGGCAAGGAAAACAAAAAACTTACTACTTTCTCTAATACACGCTATCTTTTCTCCTGATTGCCTGCGGTGTGATATTATCTGAATAAAACTCAATGTATCTCCTCTTACTGGTTTTTCAAGAACTACTCCAAACTAGCTTTCCCATCCTTTATGCCCCCATTCCACATTGTCATCTTGAGCTCATCTCGAGTGACTGTCAGCTGAGTAAATGAACTGTGTATCATGTACTTTGCTTTATTCAATACCTCAGTGGAAATCACACATGAATTTCTGAGGGATGACACTGCAAAATGCAGTGTGCTTTTTACAAGAGCATGCCCATTTGGAAACTCCTTTGTTCTCTGGGTCTCATTGCTTCTAAGGAAAAAGAATAAAGCCCTTCATTCCATAGACATTATTTATTTTTCTAGGGCATTGGTCCCCAACCTTTTGGGCACCAGTGACCGGTTCCATGGAGGTAGGTTTTTCCGCAGACTGGAGGGTGTGTGGTTTTGCATGCTGCCTGCATGGAGCTTTGCTTGTTTACATGGACTGGTTGCTAGCATGCCACAGACTGGTGCCAGTCCATAATATGGGGGTTGGGGACCCCTGTTCTAGGGGACATACTGTATATTAAAAAAAAACCAGAACAGAGCAATTTTTGTAATAGTGGCCCTTTTATATAGTCTATCAAATAGATACAAATGGTAAACTATTAAACAGCACTATTAATTTGTGGTAATTTTGTCCTGTGCGTTCAGATGGGCAAATCCTTCTCCATACCCTATGCAAGGAACAACCAAATTATAGAAAGTCTAGATCACTGATGGCTAACATTTTTGTCAACGTGTGGCAAAAGTGCATGTGACAGTGCACGTGCATGCTATTACCCATAATGCAATGTGCCCCCCTCCTGCACACCCATGCCCCCTGCACATGCATGCAGAACCCTGAGGGTGATTTACAAATGATCAAAAAGATAAAGATAAATAGATATTTATAACAAAGCTGCAAGTACCATTTCTCATAGATATTGAATATTTCATTCAAGCTGCATCTTGGGTTTGCAAATAGTTCAATGCAACATGCTGGAACTGTTGCTTTTGTTTGGAATCCAGCATTTAAAAATCCTTCCCTATGTTGAGGCATGCAGAAGTCTACCTCAAAGCAGAAATGCAATGGGTGTGGGGCATTCCTGCGTGTTTATAGTCATTCATGCATTATAATAGTCTCCTTTACAAAGTAAAGGAGGATCCACAAGCCCACATTGAAACAATTTTTTGTTGTGCATAACTTTGTTTGTTCTTGGGTGTAGCTGAAATCCCCTTGAGATGAGGATGATGATAGAAGAGTACATTAGTGTAAACAGAATCCTAACCCTAACCATTCCTGTTAGGTTTCTGTGACTTTTGGGAGGCTGGATAATTCTGCAACCATTATAAGTACCTGGAGACAAGAAGAATATTATGGTGAAGTGAAAATGTTTGGGCTGGTACTGGTGTGTGTGTGTGTGGGGGGGAGACATCTTCTTTTTTAATTGTTTCATTGTTGTCCTATGCCTAGAATCTTGTAGAGATGGTTGACCATATATTTTGAAACCTGTAAATAAAATAAATAAATAAATAAATACCTTCCCTTCTCTGTTCCTAAGATTGTACTTATTAATATTTACAGATTTTGAAACCAATATCTAGTTCAAATGGCATTAAATCAGCCTATATAAGAAGTTTGAGTAAGTCCTTGTGACAGGATGTCTTGAGGTTTTCAGTCACAGAAGTTCATCCCTATCATAGACCTCAAGCCGCACTAACAAGATATGGTTTCCTTAACTTTGTAAAATGTGAGAGGTGGTGCTGAGAAGGTTTGAATAGAAGGAAGGTACTAGTTATTTATCTGCAATGTGGAGAAGAAAAGGCTATGGATCATCCCAGGCTTAGCTATTGCTCTTCAACAGTACAGTACATCTAGGTTACAGAAGGTAGAATAGTTCAAATCCAAGGGACATCCATCTCAGAAGATCTCAAAGAAAAGAAGAGAGGTGGGTTCTAAATCTTCTTACTGCCGGTCCACTCAGGGGTCGCTGCAGCCGCCTGCCTGCATGCTCACTGCTTTAAAAAAATCCAAGATGGTGGTGCCTATGGTGCCACCAAAAGAACCGGCTTGGGGGCGTGGAAGATCCAGGTTGCTAATGGTTCTACCGAGCCATGTCGGTAAGTTACTAAAGGTTCAGTAAAACTGGACCGAACCGTTAGAAACCCACCTCTGGAGCCAACCAAAGTGAGAGCAACTGGGAATTCGCTCTCTCTCTCTTAAAGTTAGCAAGTCCAAAAACAAATAGTCCCAAAGTCTACACTACCAATTGAAAGCTAAGAGAACATTTCCTCTTGCATTGTTAAAGTCAAACCATTCCTGTTAGGTTTCTGTGACTTTTTGGAAATTGGATAATTCTGCAACCATTATAACTACCTGGAGAATATTATGGTGAAATGAAAGTATTTTGGCTGATACCTGGTGTGTGTGTGTGTGGGAGGGGGGAGAGAGAGATCTTCCTTTTTCATTGTTTTATGGATTGTTGTCCACTACTTAGGATCTTGTATAAGATGAGTGGCCATATATTTTGAATCCTGCAAATAAAATAAATACATGCCTTTCCTTCTCCCTTCCCTAGATAAGATAGTACTCATTAATATTTACACATTACTTTTTCATCTAGTTTCATGTTTTAGAGTAGTGTTTTTCTGACTTGGTAATTTTAGGATGTGTGGAACCAGAATTCTCCTCCTCACCAAGCGTGTTTCTAGAGGAATTCTGAACACTGAATCTTAAACTAATATGCAACTTGCAGAATTTCCCCCTCCCAGAATTATCCTTTTCCACATGCTGACTGGGGAATTCTGGGTGGTGGGAATCCTAGGAGTTGAAGCCCATCTTCTGAGTACTGCACAGAAGAAAATATGTATGCTTTTGTACTAAACATAATATAATGTGTTTAATATGAAAACATTGTAGTAGGTGCTGTGCTGTATAGAAGATTCCATGTGTTTTACCTCTGAATTATCTTTTTAACAAAAAAAGTTGTTTGTAAGCTTTTGCATGAGAAATGATGTAATTTGGGGAAATATATGTAGCAAGATTTGTACATTTGGCACAAATGGAGGTTCTTTCTTTTTTTAAATGCACACGTTTTAAATATGTGCACACAGCATGTTTTCCAGCATACAAAATTAATGCAGTTAAATAAAGTGGGACATTTGTTCAGATATATGTAGAGAGAATTACAAAGGCATGCAATGACATTTTGCATCTGGGGAAATAGTGTCTTATTTGATTTCAAATTCCCTTTTGAGAATTGGAAGTCCAGTAAACTAGAAGACGGTTTGGGCAGCAAAACTTTAAAATAGCTTGTAGTACCATGCATCAGGAAGTGGCATGGCAGGAACTTAATCACTAAAATTACATCCAGCATTCAAAATGCATTCCTGTCCATTGCGTGTAAATGGTGAGAAGAGAGCTTTGCAGGGGGGCCCTTAAATTCCAAAGCAAGACTATAATTAGTGGTAATAGTACCCAAAGTAACTTTGCTGCTATCATTCTCAGCAGGCAAACAATTATAGTGCAGTGGTGTAACGAGACAACCATGCTGTAAATACAGAACCACCATTGGAAATATATACCCCATAATCCAAATACATCTCAAATTAAACGAAACAATTTGTTTTCTACTTGCTATTACTGACATAAATGCTAGCTATTGTGTGGGATTAAAAAAAAAAGTCAGATAAATATAGTTCTGTTTAATGGGCCATATAGAGCTTAATGGGAAGTTGAATTTGCACGGATGTTCCATGATTAACTTGAAACATGATGCATGGAGATAACTAGAATTCTGTGACCGGTCTTGTTTTTTTATGCAACCGAAAAGTCTCATAGCATGTGTAGAGTTATGAACATTATATAGTAGTAAAAGGGATAATTTGCACATTAATCTGGGTAATTAGTTTTATTAATTAAAACCACCATTCCTAAACATTCATGCCGCACAACAAATGTCAATAAGCTCAGACTATATGAAAAAACAAAAAAACAAGATTTCTATTCTTACAATCTTAGTTTGTATACGCTGAACCTGCTGCAGTGCCTTTTAATCTGATGGTTGCTCTTTTTTCTTTCATATTAAAGTGATTTTACTTTTTCTAAGGTGCTCCAGTGTCATTCAAACTCTGCCAACAAAAGACTGGCAGGATAGATGTGGAGGAAAGAGGAAAAATATATTTATTCCTCCCTTCCATCCTACCTCACCATTGTTTCCCCACCTTACCCAAAGATTATTCAGCAATTGCAAGTAATGCATGAATGAGGGGATCATATCAATTTCATTTTCAAGCTGGTAAAGGTTTTCACTATGGTAGGGGACCAAACTGTCAGAATTTGTTGCAAAAATCAACTCTAGAAAGCACACACAGGTAAACTGATTCAGCAGGATTCATCAACTTCTTTCTATACATAATAACAGGTGAGTTTACAATACCAGTATAGATTCTTCTTCAACAAAGTAGATGTCAGGTTCCAGTCTGGCATGTTGAATAAAAGCAAGCCACACAAGCATTTGTGATAAGGCAGTTTATCCTTCACACTCCGGCACGATCCGACATTCAAATAATCTATGAGAAGTTTTGTCAGTGCTAGAGGCTGAGTGCTCCCTGCCAACTTTTGAATGTGCCAAGCCCCATACTGCTACTTCACCCTGTGACTCCACCCTACAATCAAGCTATATTTATTAAACATAATTAGGTCAAGCTCGTGGCATCCAGTGCATGCGTGGGCCACCTCCAGCTGGGCCACGAGAAGTACAGCAACAATGGCGGCATCAGCATAGGGACTAGAACAAATCGGTTTTCATGTCAGGTATGCACCTCCCAAGCCCTCCAGAATGGCAACCTGCCCCTCCCTACCACACAGCTGGTGTGGTAACACAGAAGCTACAGTTAGGTAAGGTATGGGCCCTGTGTTGAAACCCCCCTGGCTTGGTTGGTTCCTTTTGATGGAATCAAAGGAGTTACAAGAGATTACTTTCCAGTTTCATTTCAGCAAAGCAGACAAGCAAAGCGTCTGCACAGACACAGTTGCCTAAGCCATGCTCAGACTTCTTCCTGGAATTTCTATTTCCAAAACAGCCATCATTGGCTGACCCAGTTACCATGCCTATTCATTGACTGACCTTGTTACCATGTCTCTGCCAGTTCTCATTGGCTGATCTATTCCAGTTCATGAATATTCATATTCTGACACAAACACTTTTATAAATAGACTATTTGATGTTTTTTAACCTATAATAATAATATCATATCATATCACATCACATCATATCATACCTTATAATATCATATAATATAATATCAATCATATAATGTAGTGTAATGTAATAACATAACATAACATAACATAACATAACATAACATAACATAACATAACATAACATAACATAACATAACATAAC
>JANHFT010008488.1:24480-39452 GCA_032467955.1 Pseudoxenodon macrops
AGATCCTATAGAAAAAATGTGAGATTCCAATTAACTAGAATACCTGAGAATTCACCTAAGTATTGTACTATATATATATTCTAGTTAATTAGAATAAGTCTCACATTTTTTCTATAGGATCTAATGCATCCGTGGTACCATGGTAAATAAAAATGGGAATGCTACTTTTTACTCAAATTATCTTGGAACAATTATCAGAAATAAACTATACTGTTTGTAAATGTAGCTATATAAAACTCTTTATCTGACATAAATAGTTAAATGTACTTATGGGAAAAGATAAATATTCCATGAATAAGTATTATTTCAAAATTACTTACATAGTTAGAGATATTCCAGTTTTAATACATTTTAAGATATTTATAGAAATCTGTAATTTATTAAAACATTTTCTATGTCAAGGACAAGCCCCAAGATTTTATCTAAATTATAACTATTCCTGATTTTCTGCTTGAATGCAGCACAAAGCTGTTATTGATTTCTGTTCATTCATGGAATTTAAGCGCTCAGTTAAAAAACCATTATAGGCACAACTAATTTTTGATCTGTTTAATCTTGAGTAGACAACAGATGTTTATCCTTGTAAAAGGATACATCTAAGCAGCATGGAAATCTGGCATTGCCTCTGTCCGGAATTACTGTGCGTCTGTCTGTCTGTTTGTGTGTGTGTGCTTCCCACGTGTTTTTGCTTCCCAGTCTAACCTTTCACTCTTGAATTTCTCCATGGTCTCCCATCCAAGTCTTTCCTAAACTTTTAGATCTGCCAAAGTCAGCGATATGCTGCCACCTGCTGTATTAAATTTTATTTTTCATTTGTCTGAATTATTTCTTACTTTGCAGAGAAAGCTTCTCATTTCCCAGCCCTCTCCCCATTTTTATTTTTTACTTTATTCTCACGTGGATTGGATATGTCTTCAATTTCTATTAGAAAATAATCAAAGCTAGTTGAACAATCCTATCTAAACAGTAGCTCTGTTTCAAGCTGAAAGGATGTCTTGAACTGCATTCTACACTCTGTGCTGCTTAACAAATTAATAATTTGGATGATTACAAAACTTCAATCGTGCACTCACAGATGACATAAAGATGGGAAGGGCAGCAAACTCCTTAGAGACCGTATTAAACTTCAGTGGGAACTTGACAAGCTTAACAAATGGGTCCAAACAAGTCAGATGTACTCCAATGGGGACAAATGCAAAGTTCTAGATTTGGATTAGAAAAATCAAAGACATGAGTATGGGAGGGGGATGATATTGGACAGCAGCACATGCAAGAAGAATCACAGAATAGAATCACTATGCTGTGATAGATCACAGACAGAACATCATCTCATAGTGTCATGCATTTATTAAAAAAGAAATATATTCTATGAAGTATACTGTCAGGTCCAAGAGAAGACATTGTTCCTCTTTGCGGGTCAGTCAACATCTAGATTATTGCATCGAGTTCTACCATTTTAGAAAGTACAAGCAACATCTGTAAATGAGCTCAAAACAAACAAGATGGTGATGTTGACATCATAATTGAAGGCAAGACAAGAAGTAACAGATTTGAAACTTATGAAGGAGAGATGCAACCTAGTACTAAGAGAAATTTCCTAACAGTGAGAGCAATTAATCAATGGAATGGCTTGCCTCCAGAAGTTGTGGATGCTCCATCACAAGAGGTTTTTAAGAAGATATTGGACAGCCATTGGTATGAAATGATATAGGGTCTCCTGCTTGAGGATGGGATGGAACTTGAAGATCTCCAAGGTCCCTTATCATTCTGTTATTATTGTTATTAACTAAAGCTCTATGCATTTTCTAGGTGTGTCAAGTCTCATGTATGTGCAAAAGCTTCAGTCATGATACAACATCTGCTGTCTTGCTTGTTATGAACCACTAAGGCACTCTGGAAGGGACATTGAAAAACTGCAATTTTTTCCAATGGAGAGGGGAAAAAAGAATGATGACAAAATGGGGGTGAGGACAGGAAAGAAAACCCAATGAGAAATGGTTGGAGGAACTAGATAGCCTGCAGAAGGCTGTAAGGAGGTAATTCTGATAATTCTGAAGGACTGTTATATGGAAGAATAATTGTTCAGAGTTGTTCCGGAAATGAGGACAAAAACAATGGTTTGCATTTGCAAGCAGCTGCAGTTTTTCTGAATCTGCAGTAACATAACAGAAAGAGCTACTTTCTGTCCACTTTATTGGATAATTCTAACAATCAACTGGTAGGCTTCTTGCTTCAGTAAGCATCTCCCTCTCTCCCCTATTGCCAATCAGCTGGTCGTAGAAGTTGTTTTGGCAGTGAGGTTGTGGAGTGGAAACTGTTGGATTTTGAAAGCATGCTAAACCCACTGTCAAAACAAGATTGTCTGACAGCTGATTAGCAACTGGGAGAACAGCACGTTCCTTAAATTTAAATTAAAGAGGTTCCTTAAATTTGAGAGAGACAATCTCTCATTTTACTGATGTCAGCCTTGCAAGGTAATCCAGGCAAGTATACCAAGAAAAACTAGCTCTATTTTATTGAAAGGTTACATTAACAGAATCCTGCAAGTCTGAAAGTACTGCATATCCCCCCCTGCCTTTATAGCCCAAGAAACTAGGGAGGGTCCCTTCTGAAATGATTCCCAAGTAGGGATAAGCTGCTCCTTATCCAACCATTGCCCTGACTGCTGCTCTTCTCCTTTTTCCAAAGATAATTCATTCAGATGTTTGGCAGATTGTAGAGAACTACTTATATGTTAGCCCCACAAGGTAGGCTTGATTAGGAAATCAATTCCACAAGGAAGCCAAAAATAATTTTATTGAGCTTTATTACAATAACAAAATCTTACAAGTCTGTGTTATATCTCCTCCTCCTTCTTATAGCTCAGCGAATACTATACATCTCTGAGCCCTTTCTGAGTATTATCTGGCCATTCTGGACTTTGAAAATGCTTCAGTGCCTTTTGCCTCAGGCACAATTGTTTTTGGTGAGATAGGTGGCTATGTAAATTAAATAAACAAATAAATAAATGATCTCTGTCAAGGTCATCTTCCTTATTCACTACATCGGAAGTGCAGTTGCTGCTTTGTTTTGATCTTTCTTACTGGAGGGGAAAAGGGAGAGAATAGAGGCAGGATTCCAAGGGAGGGAAGTGTGACTGCATCTGGTGTTGCTGCCTGAAGTGGCCAATAGGTGCTGGGTATTCCCACCCATCCACCCTCCCACACTCCGGAGGCCTTCAAACTGTAGTATAAACAGAATACAGTGAAGCATGTCAAAACACACTCACCTTGAAACTAACACAGGTTACTTGCTAGCTGAAGGGGGAAATCATTCCTTAAAAATTGGTGTAGCCATCTTGTAAAATCGTTCATTCATGGGTTAGAAATCATTCATGGGCTAGAAATGGTAATGTCATGATGAGGACAGAGAGCAGCTTAGGAAAGAAACCACAAGATTATGTGATTTCAGACTTGCATTCAAGTACATAGAGGCAACACTTACCTGACTTCAGCATCGCATTGCAAGAGGTACCGTTTGCACATTCACACACACACCACAATTCCTGAGGATGTCAATGAGGGGGAATATGGTGGGGTGGGTGGGAAAGACTACTCTGCTCAGGTTGTCATGTTTGTCCCATGCCTAGTTTAGGTGACCTGATCCAAACAGGCGCAAACAAGTTGAAATTCTGCCTGCACACTTAGCGACATATGACTCGCGGAATGACTGACCGCGAGTAGCGTCAGGTGAGCTGGGAGAGAGGAAGCTTAGAAACAGGTCCATGGGCTGTAAAGCAAGGAAAGCTTGCTTGGTCCGGCGCCCGATCTTGCAGGTTTGGAAGGCGGGCCGGCCTTTTCCTCCATTCCCTCCAAGGATGCGAGCTTGGCGAAGCGGGATTCCTGGCATCGGCGGCAGGGGAAAGTCCCAGTAGCACGGCGCGCAGAGGGGGTGGGGCAGGCGCGAGCGAACACCCGGCCGCTGGACGCTGTTCCCCTTTGGCCTCTCCCCCCCCCTCCGCCAACATAAACCGGGGAAAGACGCAGCACGTGGGAAAGCCATAAGGCGCGCGGGGGGGGAGGGGGGTCTTTTCTACTGGCTGGTTGGAGCTGCCGGTGGTTGTTGTCTTTGCTGTGGCTGCTGCTGCCGCCGCCGCTGAGGCGAGCTTGGCGTTAAACGCGGCTTGTGTTGCCTCTGCCAGCGCCGTCTCATTCGCTGGCCTCCGCCAGGAATCCCGCAGGCAGGAAGCGAGGAGAGTGCTGCTGAGGCGCGGGGAGGGGAGCGCCGAGCGCCAGGGGAAGCCCGGCAGCGGGCAAGCCGAGCCAGGAAGAAGAAGGTGACAGCGAAAGCGGGAATTTCCTTCTTTATCCTAGACTGCCGGCCAGCCAAGCGGTTGAAGCGGCACCACCACCAGCAGCAGCAGCGGGTCCAGGTGTGTTCTCCACAGCGATGTTTCGCCGGGCAAGGCAGCAGCAACACCAGCATCGGGGTGAGTCCAGCATGCGCTGAGTGGACTTGTGACAGGCAGCATCCCCCGCCTGGGTTCCCGCTCCTTCGAGGATGCCCAGCACTGCCCGGGCGTGAGGAGGGCTTCTCCCCGGGACCTACCAAAAAAAAAAAAAAAAAGAGGCGGCCGAGCTTTTCGCTTCCTCTACCCGAAGCTGCCCGCGCCGCTGGCCCCGCAGCAGGAGGCACCATGATTTCCTAACGGGCTCGCTCGACTCGCGCTTTGCTTCGCGCTTCCACGGTCTCCCCCTCCCCTCCCCCCTCCCCGCTCTCCATGGAATTACCCTGCTGGAAGGGGCGCTGCTGAAGAACTCGCGTTGCTCGGGACAGGCGAGCACCCCCTCCCCACCCCCCGAAAGGCACGTTTGTTCCATCCTGGACGCAGTTTGGAGAAGAGGCGCTCAAGTTGGTGGGGGGAAAAGACAACAACCCTCGAGCAACCGAGGTGGGGTGAGTAGCCTGATTCTTTGGGGACTAATCTGGAAATAGGTTGAGGTGGCTGGAGTCAAGTGGGGAAAGAAAGCGGAGGAGGAGCGACCAAGTTTCTTTGGATCGGCTGCAATGAACGAGGCTGTTTTATAACAGTTACTTGTAAATCCCCGACTGTCTCGTTGCTTCTCCAGGAGCCAGGAATTTGACATTGCCCGGAGTTTGTAACGTTTCCAGCTTTGCATCTTCTGTTTTGGGTACCGTGTCTAGAGGATAACAAGATATTCATTCTCTCTCTCTCTCTCTCTCTCTCTCTCTCTCTCTCTCTCTGCTGTTCTTAGTGTTTTGTGTGTGTGTGTGTGCGCGCGCTCACGCGCGTAAAGCGTGCGTTTTTGCGCGCGGGAGTGCAGCTTCCTGATTTGCATTCGAAAGTGGGAAATCGGATCTTATAAATGCATCGCCGGGATGTTGTAATTTGGAGGGGGGGACTTAGATGATCTATTGACATTTGGAAGCAAATAAGACTTTCCCCCCCTCCTCTTTGCCCGGTTTGCCGGGAAAGCTCTTCTCCGCCTTTAAGCGATCTTCTGTGGGTTTTCAGTCTCGGTTAAACTGGAGGCAGCGTGCCTCGTAGAATCCAAGTAAGAAAAGGAGGTCACTGCAAGTAAATCAAGGTTGTCTTAGGACAAATCGAAGTGCCCCGTGAAAAATCATAGTGAATGAGAGTCTGCTACTTGTGTCTTTTTTCCTCAGATACACCCGGATGGATGGATCCATACTGTTCAACAGGTGGGGGATTTAATGTATGAACAAACAGGCTGGACTTCCAATTATTTGAAGCCTGTCCTAGTTTCAAATAGCACATAGAAAGGATAAAAAGAATAGCATAACCTGCATTTCTTTTTAATCACTGGTCAGAGATGTCACTTTCTTTGTAGGATGCTGCTGTGCAAATAGTAAATTCCCAGTTGAATCACTTTAAATGTCCTGAAAGGGTGGCATGAACTTGGGGTTTGTGTGTGTGTGTGTGTGTGAGCTGACATGCCATTTTGATTGAACAAGGATGGAACATTTAAATAGGGGTTGGGGGTGGGTTGATAAGTATATACTTCTCTGTGAGCATTTCTCTTGCTTTCAGCAGAATGTTATGCAGCAATCCCTCTGGGAAAATAATAGCCTTTCAGTCACAAAATCTCTCAGCCATGAATTATACAACTTCGGATTGCTGGGTAGTCTTTTCAATAACTCACTTAATAATTTTCTGATGTCTTTCTGAGACTGTATTTGCTTTTAACAGATCCAGTGTGAAGTTTTTAACATCAGGGAAATCTGTCAGAATAACATGATAATGGGGAAAAGATATATTGGCAAAAGCATCTTACAAGCTAAGAGTGGAGATAAAAACTTACTTAAATGGATTCAGTTTGTGCTGCCATTTTTGGATTTTGATTATACTTTGGTGGCAAATTCTAGCATCTAGATATCTGCCAATGGCTTAGAAGGAATACATTTTACGTTTGACAAGAAACTTAAAAACTTCTATTGAATTGTACTAAATATTCCCATGAATTTCCCTACTCTGTAAAATCATCAGGTGTAGAAATCTTGTGGCATGCTTCCTCTTACCAAAGAGTCTTGGCAATAAGATGCATTTAAACATTCTTTTTTTTTTGCAATTCCTAGGGATAAATACTAAGTTATAGGACTTGGACTAGTATCTATGAACAAAAGTTCTTTGGTATATTTCACATCTTTTCATTCTGATAGAATTTTGATCCAAATAAAGGCATAATGATGACAACTGAAGTGCCTTTTTGGCTGTGACCTCAAGCAATAACTGTGAATGATCTCATTCACTTTTATGCAGTATTAACATAACTTAAGTGACTTTATAAATTACCTCCGACAGGTTCAGTTCTTTGAAAATAGCTTGCTACTGGAAGGAGTGGAAGTACTAACTGAAAAATATTACAAGCTTTGGTAAATTTTTAAACAAAGATTGCAGTCAGTCTACCAATTCTCATATAAAACCCAGTGGATTACATGGATCTTACTCTTGAGCATGCAAAGAATTGCAGTTTTAGGATAGTATTTAAAAAGTCTTTCCATCAATGGGGTGGAAACTACTGCTGGATCAAATAGCCTTTCCTCCTTGTAGCTTCCTGCCTCATTAGATTAACTCTGGAGGCTCATGAATGTCATGGGGCAGATTTGAGGGAGGAAGTCTGCAATAGGGAGTAACTTACACTATTGTACAACTGAAAACTAGACACATAACATTGCAATTCCCCCTTAGACATTATAAATTTAGATTGCTTCAGAGATAATTTATTTTTGCTTCATAGTTTCTAAACAAATGCATTTGGGAGCTTTGTGTATGCTTCATATCTATTGATTTTTGTGCAAGATTTCAGTTTCAATGGGAATATGATATTTAATAATTTTCATATTGATGATCTTTTGTCCTGGAATGCACCTGAAGTTTCTTTTCCCAATGTTCCATGATTTTTAACCCAAAGACTCAAGAGTCTCAAGGGTATTGCAGAGGTCAAAACGGCAATGGAGCATATCACAGTTTTGTTGCCTATTGCTGTTGATACAACAGGAAATAAACCACAGATTTTAAAGCTGACACTACGTCTTAGGAGTCCCATGATTTGAGAATGATTTAATTGTTTAATATTTTAAATACTTTTTTCTTTGGCGGAGAACACCTATGTAATATATTAATGATATAAGATCTTGAAGTAAACTTGCTTTATAGGTATCAAACTCAGTTATAATTGAAAGGTTAACCAAGACCTGGTTTGCATTTTTTCCTAAGGAGGTAAATTAAGATTTTTTTTAACATATATATTTGACTTCTATACATGTTCACTCGTGAATTTTAATCATTTACTGCAGCCTGGAAGATCTGGAAAGAATATGAGATCAAGCCCATTTTATAATATGGAAGCTAAATTGCCACCTGAACTAAGGACTTAACTCATGGACTCGGTAGACTATGAGTGTGAGCTAAGTGTTAGAACTACCAGTCTAAAACAAATGATGCTGCAAACTTAGATAAGAACAAGAAAACTAGTTTAATATTTAATAAATACAATGAGATATTACAAAGATTTGGAAACTTCTGAGTGAAGAGCCATAGTGGACTGACTCTGAATGCTGTGGGCCAAAAGCCAAAAACCAAGAGAGGTACTGTGACTTATGGGTGAAGACACTTGCCTCCCACTTGAAAGGTTGAGAGTTCAATCCTAGGCAGCAATAGATGTTTCTCTGTCAGGGTGCAAAGAGCCGAAAATATCTGCTATAAACTCTGTGTAGATATCAGGAAGGGCAGCAATTCCATTTAGTTGCCTGAACTCCAGCCTCATAAAAGGCATAGCAGGGACTTAAAAAGAAAAAAAAGATATAAAGGTAATCAATATGTGCTTTTCAATATCAATGTAAGCTTTGTAAGCTTCATAAATGTAATTAATAATCAATGTTTAGTACAGCTGTTTATGTTGTCCATTAGAAAGCATCATGTAGTAATAAAAGTTGAGTATGAAAAATTAGTTTCTTGCTTACATCATCCATCTGAATGTTGAACAGGTAATCCTCATTTAGCAACCATTATTGGGGCTGGCAACTTGTTTGTTAAGCAAAATGGGTGCTAAGTGAAACCATAACTGTGCTTATGGTCTTCAACTTTTTTTTTTGCTTTACAGAGCTGCAACAATTGTAAATATGATAACTGATTGCAGAGTTTTCATCCCTGTCATAACTGCAAAGGGTTGCTGTATGAGGCAGTTATAATCTGCACATTCCAAATACTCTTTTTCAGGCCATGTAGGTAAGGTATTAGAGTAGAGTTTAGCTCATAGAATAAGAGCATAATAAAAGCTTTTTTTATTAGAAATACCCATCTTCGTTGGCTGTGCTCCTCTCTGCCCCTGAATGTCTGCATCCTATTCTTTGCAGCAGTCAACATCATGTGCTAAGTAAGATTGCATGATAAATGACTACCTGTTAGGTGCATTAGCCAGGTTCTATTTTTTCCCTGCGACATTGTCACATTTTGAGACTGCCATGTGAAATAAACTTCCTACTAGTTCTTGTATGCTTGGGCAGCTGATTGCAAAAAGCTGTAAAATGAGAAAAACTAATCAGGGCTTAGTTTAAAATGAAAAACATTTAATGGGGCATTCTTCAAAATAACTGACAAGCTATCTTCTTTCCCCAGAAAACTATGACAACATGTTGCTTTAGAGAGTTTTAATTTATGTTTAAATCAGTATATATTTTAGACTCATAAAACCAGTAAATCATAACCTTAGAAGTACAAAATGATAGGCCAATAATACATCTTTATTTGTTATTTGATTTGGAAATATCATGCCAGAATATCTTGCAGAATGTAAATCCTTTTAGTATTAAAAAGTGTTGATGTGCATAATTTTAACCTCATTAAAACTTGCTGATCCAGAACATCTAATTATAACATTATGGCCTGAATTATTTGAACTAAATTCTCTTTTGGTTTGAGTAAATACTCTTTTATTGAAGCTGGTAGCTTTCATTCATACTCACATATATACTATCCATTTTTCAAGATGCACTGAATCTTGACTTTTCTAGACTTCTAATTGAGCAAGAACTGGAATCTTGCATGGTAGATAGATTTAAAACCATTTTCGTTTAAATGATTCTTTAAGTTTCAAAAAAGAAGAATGAATGTGCTTCTTTTTTAAAAAGTCTGCAGTTGTACATACACTTCAAGAAGAAACTTATTGCTAACCAGTGTCTTGAAGAAATGTGTAATATATAAATAAATAAAACATAAAACAGTGGCATGCTGCATTAAATGTTCCAAAACTGAGCAATATTCTTATTGTTAGCAGAAAAAAAGTACTATTGTATTGTATTCTGTTAAGTGATATGAATGGCTGACTGGAAACAACATGAGAGAATACTGTAAACAATGTTTGGACTATTTGGATATCTGCAAATGAATGAGGATGGTGAAAGTTGGGAAAATATATTTTTGTTTCAAATACCTGATAAGAGTCATTATTCAAATGTATATGAAAGCTAGTTTGGTTTTAAGCAGTAGTTACAGGCACTGTAAGCTAGAGGACTTCAAGTTCTACTTCTGCTTTGAGGCATGAAATCAACTGGGTGACTTTTAGCCAATAATTTTGTCTTAGTTATAGAAGGTGCTGATGTCCATGTATTCAGGCATCATTCTGGTTGTTTGAAGACTGCATTGGCAACAAAGAAACATTGGATTGGCAAAAAAAGTATCAGTTGTTCCCCTGCTTCATTTGGATTTTCTAGGCTCATGATGGTGAACCTATAGCACACGGGCCAGAGGTGGCACGCGGAGCCCTCTCTGTGGGCATGCACACTGTCGCCAGCTGCTCTTCTGAGTTCCATCAAGCACATGCATGCCAGAGAGCTGATCTGTCATGCATGCGCACTGGCCAGCTGCTTTCTTCCGGGTTCCCGCATGTACATGCATGCAACAAAACCCAGAAGTGCAGCTGGCCGCCGTATACACACCAGCCAGTTGCTCTCTTCCAGGTTCTGGCACTCTGGCGCACTCCAGTTTCAGCACTCAGTGCCAAAAAGGTTAACTATCATTGTCCTAGGCCATAGAATTCAACTACATTTTCATCCTTGAAATCCCCAAATTTGTTATTCCAGTCTCCAACCCCAGCTGCTTGGTTGTCCTGTGAATTTAAATTGAACTAAACACTAAAATTCCTCCTCCTTCAGCCAATGGTTCCATCATGGTATTATATCTAAGTGCTGTCTTTGCTGCTTTATTCTTCCTGATCTTGAAATCAATGAATTCCTTGTTTTTTCTGTTTGTATGTGTGTATCCTGAGTAGTAAACTGTGTGATCTTCTCACTGAAATATCCAATTCCAGTTTAATTCATTGAAGCCTGATGTCAATATGTAGTCTATTGCATTTCATCTTTCATTGTGTTGAGCATTCCCATGTTCATGCTTATTACATTATGTTCCACTGTAATTTGTTCTTCACAACTTCAGATTTTCTTTTTCTATATGACAGCATCAGACATCCCAAATGTTTTATTTAGCTCATCATACATACCATTAGTACTCTGAAAGATCTTCAGCTACTCCTCAGTAGCATGTTGAATGCTATTTGATCTGAGAGGCCCATCATCTGACACTTTATCTTGTATACCCTTGTGGTTTTCCTGGTGAAATGGAGGAGTTTTTCCCATTGCCCTTTCCCACAAGGCATTAAAGCTTTTAGGAAAGAAAAAACAAGAAAAATTTTAATTTTGTAGAAAAAGAATGTTAAATATTGCAAGATGAGTAAATGAAGCAAAAGGGAGTAAATGAAGCAACTCAGTTAGTGTACTGCTTAAGGCATCAAGCTAGAAAATGGGAAACCATGAATTCTAGTCTTACCTTAAGTTCAAAACCAGATGATTAATCACTCACTCCTAGCCTAAGAAGGTTGTTGTTATTGTTCAATCACTAAGTTGTGTCTGACTCTTTGTGACCCCCATGGACCATAGCAGGCCAGGCTCCCCTGTCCTCCCCTGTCTCCTGGAGTTTGCCCAAATTCATTTTCATTGACACTATCTAACCATCTCACCTTCTACCATTCCCTTATCCTTTTGCCTTCAATCTTTCCCAACATCAGAGTCTTTTCCATTGAGTCCTGTCTTCTCATTAGGTGGTCAAAGCATTTGAGCTTCAGCTGCAGGCCCTAAATACAAGACAAGAACAAACCTTTTCTGTAAATCTTGCCAAAACAATTTCAGGGACCAATCCAAGCAGTTGTCAGGAGTCCAAAAGTGACAATAGTGACAAAACACATACACATGAAAAAGCAAAAGTTCCACTGAAATGTTTCAAAGTCAGATGTATAGAACTATTGTTTCCTTGAAAAATCTGGTGATTTATATTAAAGAGTAGTTTAATTCATATTTTTTCAAAGTTTTATGGTGTCAAATATTTTGATAAATCCCCCTCTATTCTTAAATACAATTCTTTTCTTTTTAATTTGTTCAGGCTCACTTCCATTACAAAGAATTTTTGTGATTCTTTGAAGCTAGAAGAAAACTTTGTGTTGTTTGATGCTTTGTTGCTGTTCCTTTATCCCTGGATCATTGACACTTTCTTCTCAATTTAGTCACAAACAGTGTGATGTTACTGGAAAGTAGACATTTGCAAAACAGTAGTTTTCACAACTAGAACTGGGGAAAAGAAATCTTAGCTATTGACCCCTGAGAGGTTTGCATATTACATGTTTACCAATATTAAACAAGATATACAATACTAGCTTGGAACATGATATGTTCTTTTCAATTTTTTTCAGATATAATTCTACAAAAGCTTTTTTATTTACAGTTAATAAAGTTTAAACAGTTTATACAGTTTATACAGTCAAAAGCAAATCTTAACTGGATTCAGTAGGTTTGTCCCCACCCAAATAATTATGTATGTAACATTTGTATGTTCATATATAAAAGGTAGGTCACAACAAGAATAAATTCATATAAGATTGAATAATAATAAAAGAATAAGCTTTAGAAAGTTGTTGAGAACAAAACATATTTTTACAGTGAATAAAACTCAAGACATATTAAAAATGTTTCTCCATTTGTTAAATAAAAACATATTTTAGAAACTAGATAATTGCTCTTAATGATGATACAAAATGTGGTTTAGAGATGCTTAGTCATTGTAAACTCTTTTGTACCGAAGGAAGAGTAATCCTTTGTCATTGATTGAGGCAGATATTAAATGTTGTATTTCAAATAAATTACTGTATGCAAATAATTTAATGAGTGTGTAGCAACAATCACACAATTAAGGCCCAATTCATTTCAAAAAGGCTAGATAGAATTATATTCAAGATGTAATTCTATATCTAGCCTTTTTGAAATGAGATGTTGAATTCTGTGAGGTTTAATACAGGTAATTAGATTCATATTTTGCATTTAGTTATGCTTGCTTTTTGAATGTACTTTTATTACTTTATTCAATTTATATGACTTTATTCAATTTATATGACTGCCCATGCCGGCAGATATGGCTCCGCATTCCATCTGTGGCACACGTGCCATAGGTTCGCCATCACGGCCCTATACCATTTCAGATAAGTGGCTGTCCAGTTTCTTCTGTTTGTTATCTCCAGTGATGAAGCACTCATAACTTCTTATAGCAAAGTGTTTCACTGGTTAATTGTTCTCACTTTAGGAAGTTTTTCCTTAATTCCATGTTGCTTCTCTCCTTGATTAGTTTCTATCCATTGTTTCTTGTCTTGCCTTCTGGTGCTTCAATAAATTGATCACTTTTCCTTTGTGGCAGCCCCTCAAATACTGGAATACTGTTATCATGTCACCCATAGTTCCTTCTTTTCTCTAGACTATCCATACCCAATTACTGCAACTGTTCTTCATATGTTTTAGATTCAAGGCCTTTAATCATCCTGGTTGCTCTTCTCTGCATTTGTTCCAAAGTCTCAACATGTGATGACCAAGACTGGATGCTGTATTTCTGGTATGGTCTTACTAAGGTTTTATAAAGCTGTACTAATACTTCACATGATTTTGATTCTGTGTCTCTGTTTATACAACCAAGGATTGTATCAGGTTTTTTTGACTGCCGCTCCACACCACTAGGTCATTATTGAGCTTATTGTTCATTTATTGTTCATTATTGTTCACTCAGTATTGTTCACTTGATTGCTGTTCTAGTAATAACTTTGGTGGTAATCTCTGCTCATATGGGCTGATTGCTGCTGAGGAGATGTCTTGGTCTTTTTGTTTCCTTTGGGGATTTTTATTTTTTTCTTTTGAACGATATGTGGATGTTGTTTATTTCTATATGACTTTGATGGCCAATTTGTCTGACTACCAGGTTTGCAGAAAATTTCTGATGTTCTTGTGTTTGGCTAGATCTAGGATGCTTATAGGTTCCCAACTGAAATTATGATTGAGTCCATGTATTTTGAAATTGAGGAGTTTTCATAATGCTTCTGACTGCTAGCTGGTTTTCATGGATGCAGTCTGCTAGTCTTCTGCTTGTTTGTCCTGTGTACAGTCCGTGCACTGTATGTTGTAAAAGATTCCTGTTTTTCCTTCTGGGAATACTGGGTCTCAAACAAATTTGTATCTTGGATCTTCCCCCAGAATCCTCCAGGGGCATGAGTTCAGAGGAGGAGGAAGAAGGGAACATGGAGTCAAGCGGGGGCTTGAATCAGGGATTGGTGAGTTTGAGCCTGACATATCATCTGTATCAGAATTCCAAGTAACACTCCCAACTAAGTAAGACTCCAAGGCAGGCAGTTCCTCAAATAATTTTTTTATTGGCATATCTAGAAAAACCAGAATCTGAAAGCTCCCAGGTTTTCCCCACCCAAAGGAAAGTCAAAGTCCCTTTCCTGCATCTACATGTCCATCACATGGTCCAATCAACCCACTGTCTCAACTGGAGATGCCTCTCAGTCACGCCTCTCCAGGTGCAGGCTTAATGTCATTGACTCTCAGAGAAAGAATGTTGTTATGGCTAAATAACTCTACCAACTCCATGCAAACCCCCTCCCACTTTCCCACAGCATTAAGTGTGGCAGCCTTGAAGATCCAAAGAAAAAGATGGCCTCCAGGGCTGACAATCTGATCAAGGTCAGGTGGTTCGGATGAGTGACAGGCTGAGCCTGAGTGGAGAGAGTGGCAGCTACAGCAAGTACATCAGGAGGCTCCAGGTGAGGAACCAAGAGCAGCTGCTAGCAGTTAGCAATGAGACGGAGGTGGGTTTCATACCTCCTCCCAATCTGAGAATGCACAGGGTGGATAAGAAAGAGGCACAATGGAAGTTGACTCTATTATCTGTGAGGAGACAACCTCGCCTCCTTTGAAGCACCACACAGCATCACGTATTTAATCCTGCCCTGAAGAATTGAGCATCACTGGAACAACATGTGTCAGCATTCCAAATATCATCCCCAGACAGATCAGACTCCAAGGCAAAGCATTCCTCAAAGTTCAAATTTATTAGGAGAGACATGTTGGCACAAACTGTTGAA
>JANHFT010008491.1:17080-31650 GCA_032467955.1 Pseudoxenodon macrops
TCCCTGCTGTTGCAGCCACAGCGGCGGGGAAAGTGAGGCTTCTTTGCCAGCCTGCTAGCTGGCAAAACATATTTTTTTGCCGATTCTGTGGCCGTGGCTAAGTGGGGTGTGTGTGACTGAGTGAACATGTGCGTGTGCGATGTCAAATTGGCCACACCCACTCAGTCACATGCCCCCCCACCTAGCCATGCCACAGAGCCGGTAGTAAAAAAAATTACAATCCACCCCTGCTCCGGAGGTTGAAAAACGGCTGAAAATCAAGACCAAAAATCAGCTGGCCAGCACGCACAAACGCACATGAGCTGACAAGGCAACGCCTTGTCCTTAAAAAAGGTGTAATAAGTTACAAGAAATCTAATATATACAACTATGAAAATAGAATTCTTACAGATAGCTTTTTTATTCTTAAATGAATATATTTCAGTCATTAAATAAATTAAGTGGTATCCATATTGAATGAAATAAAAATATATTGTAAATCTATCCATCCAAATTATCCTAAAATTAAAATAACTTATTAATTCACACGTGGGACTTAATCTAATTGGTCCTTTTTTTCCAGCAAGGTGTGTGTTTGAATATGCAATTTTATGACTCTTCAAAGTTTCAATATATTACCTATATTTTAATTGCTTATGGTAAGCACATATAATCTTATCAATCTCTCATGTTAGCAAATGATGTAGATAAAATGATCTTTTTCATAGGCTTCATTTGATACATATATATTTAGATGACTGGTTTTCCTAAAAATCAACATTGGTATCTTCTCAAATGAATGATGAAATGTACAATCAGAGACATTAAGCATGACCACAAATTTTGCACGAAACTTCTATCATGCGACCTTCAATGTCTCCCCTGGTTCTGTGATTCTATCTAGCTTCATATCTCACACAAATAATACTGTGGCCACAAAATTGCATTAAAGAAGTATTGCACTGTTTGTAGATCCCCCCGTCTCTTCAATAAATCATTATCAAAAAGTATTAAGGCTATTTTATTTTTAAAAAATTATTTAGTCTTCTTTTAATTAATTTCCTAACCAAATAATGAGAGACCATGAAAAATATCAAAGTTCATAGCATCTCATTCAACTCTGGATTAATGGCTACTTTAAAACAAATAGATTAGCTTGGGAAATATAACAAATCCTTGCTACTTTGAACTATTTTTTGCTAGCAGAGTTTTAACTAATTATTTTAGAATTTATTTTAGGACCAAAATCTGAAGCATAATTCAGTTACATTTAAAACAAAAGAAAATTGGGTATTTTACTTCAACATAATCATGAAGCTACTTTCTAAATAATTAAAAGGAAATTAATCAAAGCATCTGATAGCTATACACACATTTAATCTAAAGCAACAATAGTAATTACCATTTAAAGTTTTTATTTTAATTTTTGGCAAAGCATTAGAGCTATTTTGATAGGGCATCCATAAATTCACTATTTGGCTAATGAAGGGTCATACCAAGCAGAAATTGTCTCAAGGTCCCATAAAAGTAAAATTTGTGAGTCTATTAATATCCACATGGACGTGGTTTAATGCAACTTACATAAAATGCCTCTGGCCATTTAAGAGTTATATGGTATATAACAGTAATGGCTAACCTTTTTTTTCTTGCATGCCAAAAATAGCAGCAGGTGCACGCATACGAGCACACAAGCTCCTCACGCACACTGCACTGCGTGTGCGCGCACTCTCCATTGGGCCGTTTTTTGCCCTCCAGAGGGTTCCCTGAAGCCTCCAGAGGGTGAAAAACAGCCCAACAGGACTTCCGATTTGCCTATTGGACCGTTTTTCACCCTCTGGAGGCTTCAGACAAGTGTCCTGAAGTCTCCGGAGAGTAAAAAAACTGCCCTATGGGCAAACGGGAAGTCACTTCAGGGAAGAGTCCTGAAGCCTCCAGAGGACAAAAAATGGCTCTACAGGCAAACTGGAAGTCCGTTTCCGAACTTCCGGTTTGCCCGTTGGACTGTTTTTCACCCTCTAGAGGCTTCCCTGAAAACTCCTGAAGCCCCCGGAGGTTGAAAAATGGCTGAAAATCAAGGCCGAAAATCAGCTGGCCAGCATGCGCAAGCACACAGGAGCTGACAAGGCAACGCCTCACGTGCCCTCAGAAATGGCTCCTCTTGCCACCTGTGGCACGTGTGCCATAGGTTCGCCATCACTGGTATATGAGGTATTGTTCAATGGAAAATCACAAGTTATCACTTTTGATTGCCAATCAGCAACAATGCCTAACTAAGAACTCTTTGAATAGGACAATTCTAAAAGTTGCTCACCTTTTACAATGGTGTTTCTTTCTTGTAACTGAAGCTTGGGTCATTTCCCTCAATTTGAAGCTTTAAGGCTTGTTTAAGGCTAAATTCTGTTTCTGCAGATGGGTAGCCTTCCAAAACTTCCTGATGCCCTCGATCCTGGACTGTTCGTGGAACAGATACTCTACCAAGAAAAACCTGATTGCTCTGAAGATGGTAGTTTGGATTTGTCATTATTCCATTTCTCTTTTTTTGTTCTCCACTTTGTTGATGGATCAGGAACTGCTGTTGGGACCGGCAAACTTCTTGTTGGGCTGAAGGGACTAAAATTTTGCACTGTGTATCAGCAGGCATATTTTTAAGAGGCACAGTGGTGCCACATTTGGCAACAGATATCTGCTTATCAAACTGAGTCATTTCATATTCTAAAACTTTTGGTTGTGAGGAAGTGGTTTGTTTTATTTTTTTCCCAGCAGACCCGGATTTGTTGGAGCTCTCAGTTTTCCCTGTTTTGTTTGATTTTGTTGATTTTAGGTTGGGTTTAACTTGGCCCCATTCAAATTCACTATTTGGCGAACTATGATTCTGGCTTAACGAATGAGTGGTAGAAGAAGGTGAAACAATGGACTGTCTACTTCTACTGCGGGGCAGCGAATGCTGCTGTATTTGTTCTGTGAAGGACATATTGTGGAAACTATCAATAGGTACTGTTTGGGCAGTTGCTGTAGATGAAGTTGTACGAAGAGAAGAGTTTTTTGAACTTTTCAGTGAATTATTAGATAAAGAGGACTTCTGTCGGTCAACTGTTGAATCAGGGGATTCAGAGGGAGAACTAAAAGCATGAGATGGGCCATTTGACAAACCACGCAAAGCAGCTTGTACATCACCCCCACCAGTGCTCCCTGAACTGTTTGATTTTATAGTTAAGGATTGCATTTTTGAAGGTACTGATTGCAAAGGTTTTTGCTCCATTGTATGGATTGGGGAAGGAGTGCATCCATTTAAAGTGGAAGCACCATATTTTTCCAGTAGTTTAATTATTGGTGTGTGCCCATTCTTTGCAGCAACACGCATTGCTGTGCGCCCAAACTGATCTGCGTGATTTGGATCAGCACTATTTTCCAGTAATATCTGCACCACATCAATATGTCCTTCTTGGGCTGCAATGCATAGGGCAGTAGCACCTTGATTGCATGTATGATCAACTAAGGACCCGTGGTCAATCAAAAGCTGAACTACTTTGACATGTCCCTGCCATGCTGCCGACTGTAAAGCTGACCGTTTCTCATTGTCTGATGCATTTACATCAGCGTGATATGTTATCAGCATCTGTACCATCTCCACGTGGCCCTGCCAGCAGGAAACATGGAGTGCCGTCCTTCCTTCAGCATCACTTGCTTCTACATTTGCACCATTTTCTAGGAAGTACTCAGCCATTGATAGCTGGTTCTCTAAGGCCAGGATGTAAAGTGTTGGCCGACCATCAGCATCTTTATAGTTCACATCAGCTCCATGGCTGAAAAGTAGTTCAACTATATCTCTGTGCCCTTCTAAAGCAGCAACACGGAGTGCATTTCTCCCATCATAGCCTCTATGATCAATATTAGATTTATTTTCCAGTAAAGTCTGCACACAGTCATAGTGTCCCTCCTGGGCTGCCAATATGAATGGTATACGTCCATCATTATCAATTTCATTAGTCCGAGCACCTTGTTCTATAAGTGCTTCACATATTAATCTGTGACCTTCAAAAGAAGCCATATGCAAAGGTGTCCATCCTGCATCATCCCTATGGTTTTCATCTAATCCTCTATCTAGCAGAGTCCGTACTACTTCAACATTACCTTGAGCAGATGCTATGCTAAGAACTGTCCGTCCTTCACTATCAATGCTATCCACAGCTGCTCCCCAAAATAATAAAGTATTTACAACTGAAGCATGGCCCATTGACGCTGCGGCAAGAAGAGGAGTGCGGCCATTGTTGTCAGTATGATCTACATCTGCTCCACCTTCCAGAAGCAAATCAACAACATCTACATGCCCTTCATAGGCTGCTACTAGCAGTGGAGTCATTCCATCTTTGTCACAATGATCCACCTCAGCTCCCCTGTCTATTAAAAGGCTCACAACGGAAGCATGTCCCTTGCTAGCAGGAACACAAAGAGCAGCAACTGAGAGAGCAGTCCTTCCATCCACATCCTCATGATTTACCTCTGCACCATGGTCTAGAAGATGCTCTACAATTTCTTTATGCCCCATGTACGCAGCAGCAATTAAAGCAGTTCTCCCTTCATTATCTGCTTTGTTCACCTCAGCTCCATGTTGCAACAGATTCAGTACAATATCTTCATGTCCTCCCCAGGCTGCTGCTCTCAAAGCTGTTCGACTGTCAGCATCTGCACAGTCTACTTTTACGCCAGCATACAGAAGTGCAGAAACAACTTCAGTATGTCCACCCCAAGCTGCAGACCGCAATGCTGTCCATCCATCATGGTCAGTATGATTTATGTTAGCGCCACATCCAATCAAACAATTTACAACTTTGGTGTGTCCTTGCCGAGCAGCTAAGGTAAGTGCTGTCTGCCCAAGTGTATCTTCAATTTCGAAATCTGCTCCTCTAGAAACTAACAAATTCACTACATCAAGATTGCCACTGTAGGCAGCATTGGCCAGCAATGTTCTTCCATTTGAATCACATTGATTTATTGAAGCACCATTATCCAATAAAGTTCGAATAGAATCTTCTCTTTCTAATGCTTGTCGCACAATGCAAGATGTCCGATCGTCTTCACTATTAACATGAGCACCAGCTTTTACTAGCAATTGTAAAACTTCCTGCTCTTTGGGGATCAACGTCAACAAAGAATCTTTAACAGGAGTACCATTCCAGATCATCCATAAAGCTAACTCAGAAGTTTCCAGTTGTAAATTTGAATCTATTAAATGCAAAGCAAATTCCTGTGCTTCCAATGGTGCTAAATCCTTGGCTCGACATGTATAACTCATTGCTAGCATTCGGTGTCCCTCTGCTGCATTGCATAAATATTTTTGTGTACAATGTTTTACATCCAACAACCATTCTGCAAAACTGTAGTGAAAAAGGATCTTTGTGTTTCCTAGACCATCAACGAGAACTTTTGACAGAACATCTAGTTTGCGCTGGAAATCCTCCATAGACAATGCCATATTTTTGGTCCACACTGCATGGAACAATTCAGTCGTTGTGAGTGGTCTGCAAGCAGCAAGGATTACATTCAGAATAGGTTGGACTTTTGCAAACTGTTTTCTCACAAAAAGTCTTTGACAAAGCCAAAGATAGAGTCCATTTAACGTTCCAGGGATATCACGAATTTCTCTTAGCATAATGAAATTTTCTACTACTCCATCTAGGACACGCTCAAGGTACAAAAAGCAACCACTGCTTTTAATGTGAAGCTGATTCAACATTTCTGCAGTTTCTTTTGTGAGATGTTGTCTCAGGGCTTCTTCTTGATCCAAGCGATGAAGAATATACTGTTGGACATCTTTCACAATATAGGCCTTCCTGAGGTCATCAAGACTTATTTTTCGAAAGCCTAGACAAAAATAAAAGAGATAAAAGGGTAAGTATTTCATAAATTTAATTTCAAACAAATTTTACTTATTCTGTTAGAAATGTTCAATTTACTTATATGCAACACATCAGATGTATCTAACATTCCATGAACTACTTAATTGCAAAATGAAGGTTTTTCTTTAACACAGGACATGTTTCTTGTTTAAACCTCCAATTTTTAATACTTTATAAAGCAATATTAGATACTCACAATCTCTAAACTTGCGATATGATAACTAATTCACAAATTCACAAATGATAGCTAAGTTTTGGAATTTGCTGTATCACAAAGAGATTGTTTATTCCATTTGTAAGATTATTAACCATGATTTGCCATTTGTCCATCTCTATAATAGTATGACTTTTTGCAAGTCAGACGTTCACAAAATTAATTATGTAACGCTCAAAATATAATTTAAATTCTCTTACTTTTCTTAAGAGAACAGACAACCCCATTTCATCAGGAATATGAAAAGAATGAGGAAATTCAGATGAAAATGTCATTAGCTCTACTTAGTCAAAAGGATGCAGCAGAAATAGATAAATCGCAAGGATTTTGAGAATGCAAAGTGAGCATTCTGTTTCCCATTGAAAATATTTATTAATACGTGAATTAATTTATTAATTGGAAAATATTAAACACAAGAGTAAGACTAATACAAAGTAAAATACAGCAAAAAAAGAGGAGAAAAATTAAAGAAAAATATAAAGATGCAAAGAGAAAAATACTAGTAAAAGGTAGAAAAGAAAGAAAAAAGATATAAAGAAATGGCTTTCAATCTTGCTTTTAGCAGTTATTAAATACAATTTTAACTTGACCTCTCTATCTAAAGTTATGTCATGACTCTTTTCTTTCTAAAATCTAGCCTATCTAATCAAAATCATATTCATATTTTTACATATTGACTCCCAAATATGATAAAATTATCCTACTGTTATTCACATTTACAACAGGAATTTGAACTGCTCTTTTAAAATATAGACTAATTATCTAGTGATATATACTAATGATATATCATTTAAAAATTCTATTTAAGGTTATAATATAGTGTCATTTCATTCCTTTCAATCATGTATTTTCCCATTGTTCCATTGGTATACTATAGCCAAACTTTTTAACTACTTTATCATACATTCCTAATATGTTCTTTTTGTTTCAAATTTCAAAAAATGTATACATCACGTTAACCATTTGTACACAATTGTATTTCAAGTAAGTCTAACAATGTTCAATACAATACATTTTGTTACCTGTTTTACATTTTTCAGATAAGTATAATAAAACCATTGATAATTATGTCCCCTGCCACCAATTGTTCTCTTGATTTTATTTTACAATTATTTATTCATTTATTAAACCCATTGATGACTAACAAGTTCATCCCAAGATCAGGCCATGCAATGCTCAGAGAAATTGCAATAAAATAAAATAAAAATCCAACAGTTACATATCAGAGTCTACATGCTTCAGTTGGCATGTTAAATGTTGAAATTCATGACAGAATAATTAGAAAAAGACTGAACAATTATAGTTCGTTTGGAAAGATTGCCAGGAGAAAGTCTCTTCAAAAAAGAACATGGCAGCATAGCTCAAATTTGCAAAGTTACATCTGAACAAATCACAAGATTTCTGGAACACTGTCCTTCAGAAACACGTGTCCAAAGTAGAGATGTTTGGCCATAATGCAGAGTGCCATGTTTGGCAAAAATAAAACACAGCATATCAGCACAAATATCTCATACTAACAAGCCTGTTGATGGAGAGCTGATAATTTGGACTTGTTTTGCAGTCACGGGACCTGGGCACTTTGTAATCATTACGTTGACCATGAACAACTCTATATACCATGAACTTCTCTATATTCTAGAGTGAAATACTCTAGAGGCCATCAGTCTGACAGCTATTGGGTCATACAACAAGATGTATTGATGTATTGGGTCATACAACAAGGACCACATGATTTTTTGTGTGTCCTGATCAGAGAACTCAATCTCCTTTATTCATTCAGTTGAATAAATTATATTTCAATTAACCAACTTAAAGGAACTGCTGAGGCAGAACTACTAATATAACCACATAATTGCCATGCAACTACCAAGACATAACAGCTTGTATGCAATAGTTAGAATACTTTTTTTTAGAAACTTGTGAATACTAAAAATAAAGCCTGTAAACCTAGAAATAAAGGTTTGATTTAAATTATTCCCAACTTTAATGATGCATTGTTCAACCTTTGCCATCTGTATATTTTTCTTTTATTCAGGCTAAAATCTCTAGCTTATTTTGCATTATGAAATTCATATGGACAGATTGTAGTTAAAATTCTTTTGAATATACATAAAAAAATTGCTTGTAGCATTTTATTCTTAATTCTGATCATTCATCAGAAGTTATAGATGAGGGGTGTAATTAAAAGCATAATTACAGATCTATATGCAAAAGCAATAGCCCTTTAGTATAACATAATGATGCTAAAATAATTAAGACCAGGTGCTGATGAAACAGCTGTTTGGTGATTTATTATTTCACAAAAGCTTCAACATTTCTGTAATGCCAAAGAAGAAAATAGTAAATGGAATAATAATCCATGGATCATCTATCTACATGCTAATTTATTAAATTGCTTTGGTTTGTGGTCACTGATAAATTCTTAAGAATGCATGAACAAAATCTAAATCAGATTTAGATCAGATCATAAGAGGGACTGCCACATAAAACTCACATCAAAAGAGAATGGGTATGCATTTTCCATTCAACTTTCTTTACAGGACAGTCATTGTGTGGAAAATTAAAAGAGAATATGCCTTAGATATCTCCTTGAAATCCTAGATAAAATCTAACACATAAACAAATGGCTTATAGCAACTCGAGTAGAGTCAGTACATTTTTTGCTCTGGTCAAATCCAGCCTTTGTAATTTCTAATGCAGGCTTGATTATTATGCCATTAATATGACTTTATGGGTACAAGAACCTTCTCAATTTTAACATTCTCAGTATATTGCATTAACTGCCTTGGGTTTGAACAATTAACTTAATTTGGCTGAAGCCACAATTCTTCATAAGGCTTTTAGATCACTTCCGTGCATTGTATGAGGTTGTTTCTAAATGTGCACAATTATAATGTGAATAGTCCTCACTTAATGACCACTCATTCAGTTACTGTTAAAATTAGTGATGGCACTGAATGGATAGAACAAGTGGTCTTTGCAATTATGACATTGGAGTATCTTGCAATCATATGATTTCCATTTGTGACCTTCACTCCTGGTTCTCTAGTAGCAAATTCAATGGGGTAGCTGGCAAGAGATTGTGAATGTGACCATGTAATGTCACACTTAATGACATTGTGGAATTCGGTTAACAGCAACTGATAACCACAAAGTGGCATGACCACAGGACATTGTGCTTTATGTGCACATTGTTTAGTTTTGGTTCTAAGTAGCACTATTAACTGAGAAATATTTTAAAAACTCAGTGCTTTTAAATATTTTGTTGATTTGTAGTTCTATATTTTTATTTTATTTTTGTAAATTGCCCTGTATATTTACTATAAATTATTCCTTTTTTAAAATAATACTTTTGATTTTGTATTTGACACTATGTGTCATCGGCTGGTACAATATAGGGATTCTAATTCAGCACACATGACCTTGAAAAGATATCAGTCTGGAAACGTCCTTTAAAAAAAAGTTTATTTATATTACTAGAAATTGTTTTATCAGCTCAGTCTCATACAGAAATACATACTTTTTCTTTATTTTTCTTGTATCATTCAAATGATGGCTTTGAATTTGGCATTACTTTTAAAAGACTTTGGAAGGATGAGTCAACCTTGATTCCTATGAGGACTGAAATTCAGGCTGTGTGCAGAATTCGCCTGCAATACTGCTCTTTAACCACTGCACCACCAGGGCTCATTATATATTAGTTGATTATATCAAAAAATCCATGCCAAATGTAGATTCTAGTATCTTGTGAATATTGAAAGTAACATTTGGTGTCTGATATTTTGGTCTTTAATGTGACAGAAATGTTAATACCAAACATTGGTACCTTGGAGGTTAACAATTCACTGTGGCATAAAGCTTTTAGAGATACAATAGATCTGATCTTTTAAAGATGCCAAACATGCACACACAGACATGCGCGCATGCGTGCACACACACACACACACAAACACAGCTGTTCCTATTAAATTAGCAAGACTATGCTATAATAGTGCATTTTATGATTTTCAATATGTTTTCCTTTTCCATCATTAACATACTTCATATTCGTCCTTCACTCAGTGCATCTTTTACATTTGTAATCTAAATGATTAACAATGTTCCAGTGTTGCAAGTATGAATAATTTGCATCACCAAGCTAAGTTGATTTTAATAGTATTGTATATGGTAGTATTTTGTGTATATCTTTTCAAAAGGAATTAATAAATTGGACATTTGGACAACCAAATCCTTTTAACAATATCATTTTAACAAAAGTCAAACCACAGACTTCTTGCAGTTGTACAAGTAACTGTAAATAATAAATCTGTTATTTGTTAAAACTGGTTTAATTGTCCGTTTCAAGTCTGTGTATATATTTAAGTTCCTTCCTCATATATACGTGCACAAACTTGCAGGTAAGTATATGGAAGCATATGGATTTGAATTTTTTTTCCTGCAATACTAATCTAATGAGAGCTCAAACATAAGCATATCTGTATACATTATAGTTGAAGAATTTATTATTTTTGTATTTAGCCTCTTTTAAAATGCTACATGTAATTGTCAACAGTTAAAGGGCACTGGTAAAATTTCCATGACATCTGGAAACTGAATTTGTACAGATTTATATTTAATTTAGTTAAGAATTTTAAATGAATTTGTGTAAAGTGCTTCACAAAATATATTGGCTTGAATGAAACACCTGTCCTTGAAGTGCTAAAGCAGGGGTCCCCAAACCCGGCCCACTACTGGTCCATGGCCTGTTTGGAACCAGGCCACGCAAGCACCTGACTTGTGAATGTGCATGCAGCTCGACTTGCATGAGCATGTGGCCCGGCCCTCTGCTTGTGTTTTTCTGCCCCTCTCCCCCTCAACCATCAAGGCGTAAAGGTTGGGTACTGCTGTGCTAAAGCATGATCGAGAAGGCTTAATAAATCTGCTTTAAAGTATTTTTATGTCAGTGTGTGTAGCACAGCCCTAGCTCACATATGAACATGTTATTGGCACACTATGTATTATTGCACAATTATACTCTATTTGTGGTATTTTTTCCTACTATATATATATATTCACTATAACTTAAGGATGTGGACAGAATTTGCTAATAGCATATGCTTCAAGAAAAGTTAAGATAAATAAGCAGATACAGGGGAACATACAAGATGTAGTTTTCTTGTGAAATGTATATTACATTTGTTTGTGAAAGGAGTTAAAATTAATTAGAAGTATTGCATTTGCCTTAGTTGCACAAAGCCCTAAGATTCAATCTCTCAGATCATCTAAGATATATATTTAAAAGGCCCATTAATGTATGGCTAGCCAGAGTACTAGGCCCATATAATAAGAATTAGGATAAGCTACTATAATGTATGTGCATTCCTGTTTTCTAAAAAATAGTAATAATTCATGGTAAAAGCATGATATTTTACTTGATACTAATAATAGAACTCTTGATCCAGATATTGTTAAGTAATATTTCCAGTGGAAACAGAAAGAGAAAGTAACCTGCATTTGCCCATGGACTTGGGTGCAAATATCTGATACAGACTTGCTGCATACTTTTGAATCCTGAATATTGAAGTCTATAACAATACAAGATAAATTTTGAAAAGTTCTCGGGGGATTTGCTTCCTTTTTGTATATATTAAGTCTGCACCACAGCTTTGCTATAATCTGGTAATAATAAGTACAACTTTCCCCAAATAGTAATTAAGTGAAGCAAGATGCCATGGAATCCATTAATTTCTTCTGTATAACTTGAATGCATGTCTTTAAGCAGCATTCCTTGCTCTTCAGGCAAACCTATTTGCTGATAACATATTCTAGTCTAATTCAGTCTAATTTAAACGTGAATGCAATCACTAACCTGAAATAATAAAAGTTCAAAGGAGAGATTAACAAGAAAAAAAAAATTCAAAGGACCTTAATTGATTTTAGTCTTTACTTCAAAATAAGAGTATATAGAAACCAGACAGATTTTAGGTAGGTGGAATTTGCATTTCCATAGGAATGTTTGAGAATCTGTACATAACTATCTTGATAAAATAAGTCTCTACTCTGTGACACACTTGGTTTTGAGGCCTCTGGGTTCACAGATCTGCCTCAGCAATTATATAACTGAAGACTAGCTTTGGACTCTTTTCCCTTAAGCTGTTTAGTTGAAATACATATTGGTTTTCCTCAAAACATTCTGACAAGAACACCATAAGGCCAGAGGTGGGTTCCTACCAGTTTGGACCAGTTCTATAGAGTAGGTAGTAAGCTGCTGGTGATGTCACAGAACCGGTGGGGACCCTGCCATCTTTTTTTCTGAGCATGCGCAGAAGCCGAGTTTCCAGCACTGCACATGTGTTGCCATCTTGTTTTCTGCCTTTTTTTGGGGGGTGGGGGTTGGACTTTTTTTATACTGCGCCCATGCGGCGCGGCCACGTGGCGCAGGAGGCAGCAAACTGGCAGCGAGCTAAATTAGAACCCACCCCTGCATAAGGCACATCCATCCTTTTTGTGTAACAATATAAAGTAAAATAGAGAACTATAGAGAACAGAAAACCTTACAGTTTTCTGCTCTCTATAGTTTTAAAAATATTTATATGTTTTATTTTTCTCAAGGACAATATTTCAGAGATTCTACTGGTTGTGGGCTTTTGTGAGTTCTGGGTAACAATACTATCCTTTTAAATAATTCTTTCATTTGCCTGCCACTTAATTTGATTTCAAGTTAAGATCAATGCCCTTTCAACACAACTAAATACAATGCTACTCATGTATTTCAGTAATAGACATGTAGTTTGAGGCATAGGTCGCATTTTAATAACTCTTGAAATATTGCAATTGTTATAAAATCAAATACTTTAATAATTAACATTCAAAATCTGCAAAAATATTTTGTATCAATATGTGTATGTCCATATAAACGCATGCATATATATCTGTAAATAAATGTTTAACTTTTACTTATACATACATATACAAATTACATACAAATTCAGTTTGAATTTGAATAAAACTATTCTAAAATATGGAATAGTGCTACATATATATCCCAAAGCCCAAAGTTTTGTGTAGAACTACTTTGACAACAATACAGGTCAAATCTTCCCAAGCCTTAATCTGATCTTAATATAATGTAGTGCTTCCTTTTCAACCTGAAAAGAATCTATATATTTCTTTTTATTCTATCTCATTAGTTTACAATAGAAATAACAAAAGGTATCAATAATAGGTTAAAGTAATACGATGTAAGTATCCTAATTTTTAAGGTAGCTGGCAATTTTGAAAGATAACTATTGAGGTAAATAGTTTATACCCTTGTTTTACTTCTATGGGGAGATTACTCCACATTAGTGAACATAAAGAAGAATGTGGACTCTTAATGCTCTCTGAGCTTGGGTAATGAAATGTCTGCAAGCAAACAACCAAGTAGGCAATATCATGATAATCTACATCCGTGCTTCCATCACTTTACAATAATTGCAAAATTATTGTTGATAATAGATTTTGTTTTTTTAACCGTAAAAACACTAACATAATTAACAATTCTATCAAAATTATGCAATTACTATGATGTTATATCTCTCTCCTCTTTATGTATGTTTGGGAAGGACTTTAAGTTTTAATTTACCTTTTTCTTTTCAAGGTCTGTCTACCTTTTAAAGGTGCTTATGAATAGTGAAACATTTCTCAGAGATGAATCTTTTTATATATCAGCAAAATAATTCTAATAAATGAACTTCTGTGAAGATGCCTTAACCTGTGTTGTAAATGTTGCAACACTGGTCAAACTTTGTGTAGAAAAGGCTTTTTAAGGCTGGCTAGAGGCCCTACTCCTATTTTTTTTTTGGTGAAGATATGCCTGATTTTTCCAGAATGATAGAATTCTACAATTTAGATTTGGGAAAACAAACATTTATGTAGGCTGATCAGGTTTTTCTAATTTTGCTTTAATGGTCACAAAACTAAACTACTTTTCAAAAAATCCAAAATGTTGAGATTTCTAGGGTTCATGTAGTGAAGATGACTATGATTATAATAAAGATCATGGAATTGGTGAGTACATCAGTTCCTTCAAACTATTATAGATAGTAAAGGATGGAAGATAAGGAGAAGACCAGGTGGTTGCCTAAATGTGCTGTGGACAACAGGTTTTGAGCTCTGGGAATTAACTACAAAAACATAGTAAAATAGAAAACTGATGGCATACATAGACTTAATGATCTATCGAGTCTGCCCTTTGAATTAATTTTTTTTTTGTCAGATAATAGACATGCATGTTTAAACTCAGTTACTGTTAACTGACCCATTACCTTTGTTGGAAGTTTGGTCCAAGCTTCTGCTACTCTTTCTGTGAACTACCGTATTTTTCAGAGTATAAGACGCACCTGAATATAAGATGCACCCTAGTTTTTGGGGAGGAAAATAGGGAAAAAATCTGCCTACCAGGTATTAATCTGGCTAGCATCCTTAGTCTGGTCAGCTTCAGCACATTATTTTATCCCCTG